>OX451218.1:75550428-75845131 GCA_949628195.1 Phasia obesa
GCATATCATTTTGGGAGTGAGTTTGTGTCCTTTTAGTAAACAGAACGTAAAAACAAACTCGTAATAAAAAGAAAAGAGCATAAAAAGAAAACTTTTAGAAGCACTAAATTAACAAAACAAAACCGGTTAAATAAAATCACAAGGAAAAGTTGATATTTTTTTTTTTTTTTTGCTTATTATATGATTTTTGCATTTTTAGTTTTGTTGTTGTTTTGTTGATACAATTCAAAACTAATGAGAAAATTTAAGTATTATTTTTTTAAGTTGTAGAAATTTATGTCCTTTTTTAAACTGGATTACAGGTTCCGATATTTTTGCATATAAATATTTTCACGAAAGATTTAAATCTTTCTGAAAACCTGAAAAGTAGTTAGAGTTCCCTCGTAAATTAGCATATTTATTTAAACACAATACTTGAAAGAAGCAGAAAATAGGTAGAGTTATAAGCATTGCGTAAGTTATTTCTTGGCACATTCTTAAGCTAATTATATCTTAGAATAGATAAAGGCCTTTTAAAAATGCTTTAAACGCTTCAAGCGAACACTTTTAAACAATTTTGCAATTTTTAATGATCGGATTATTATACTGGCTATATTCTGGATAAAATTTTGAATAAATTAGCGTCAAGTTTTGTTCTAAAATAGCTTTTCGTGAAAAAGTTACAAGCCTCTGAATTTGAAAAAATGTTAAAAATAGTAAATTTTTGTAAACCATTTTAAAGACAACCTATAACAAATGCTAATAAAAGATTAGGTTCAAAATTAGGTAAAAAATTATAACGGTTATCCCACCAGCCCTATTTTGGATAGGGCCATAGCCAATTTTGAAACAAAATTTTTAAATTATCGTTAAATTTCTCGGAATGCAACGCAAGATTAAAAAAAAATCAAATCTTGTTTTACCATTTGATTAAAAACTCTTTTATCTCTTTAATTTCAAAATTGGGTAAAAATATCTCTATCCGTTTAGATGAAGTGGCAATTAAAATTCGTTATTTGATTTCTCAAAAAACCAACTTAACGTATTTTTTTCAAGGTTAGTTTGCATTCGGGGGTATTTGCACATTTGTGAAAAATAGTTGCACGGTTCGAAACTGAAAGTGTTGAATACACAGGAGGACATAGAAACCACCTGGCCAAATTTTTAAATACCTAATAGGAATGGTCGCTAAAGGAAATAGCTCACACGCAATGAACGATAACCACTTGCATATTACCCATATTCTTTTGGCCCTCAATAGATATCGAAAGGACAAAGGCACTACTGGCTCAAGGGAAAATTCGATATTGTTTCTAACAGGCATCATAGTGGGGTAATCTTATCCTAACGTGTGCGAATCTTTCATTTTTGCTGGGACTGCCCGGCTCTGCAAAAACACCAGGCTCTGATGTTTAGTAAAAGGATTCTTTCAGAACCTGATTAGCTGATATGTTTTACGAGTAGCTACAGGTGATGCATACGGACTGGAGTCTGGAGTTCTATCAGGAACTGTGGGTTAAATGGTTGTTGAAACATCACAATGGGCCAAATGGTCCATTAAATAAAAATGCAATAAAATAAGTGGTTGATGGAATTACTTAAAAGTTTTATTAAATTTTAATATCAAAGTTAACAACGGTTTTATTTGGTGATAAAATTTACAATCATATTTAAAAAAAATTTACTCTGATGTCTTTAAAAATATTGTAGTCTTAAATTTGGAGAAAACATTAAGCTACATTATTGAAATTTTCCAGCTTTTGTGTTCATATAGAAATTGCATGACAAATTGATATACATTTTGTGCATGTACTGAAGTATGTTTTTAAAGCAACCTCATAGCAAAAATGTTTTTCTGTGTTTATTAGCTGTTAACATTTATTTTTCGAAATGTTTGATTGAAGCAAATATTTACCCATGACAAATCTTGACATACGTGCAAATTAACGTTCTTGCATTATTAACAGTTTCGTATTGCATACACACACACGCACATGAAAGCATATAAGAAATGCTAGCAAAAGGAAACTTATTGCTGGTATTCGTCAATATTACCTTTTACAGAAACAACATATAGATTTAACTTTAGTTTTCTGTTACGTATGTATCCATTTAATTTTTTTATAAAAAATTAAATGGATACAGAGTTTTTGCAAAATCTAGTATAATGATACACACAAGCTTTGGTTCGTAAGGTCATAAAGCATTGTCCCTCTTTTTGGCGGCTAATATGCAAAATAGTTTACGAAACAGGTGTTTTGTCGCCGTGCCTAAATTTAGGTAAACATTGATAGCTTTTCTACTTGTAGAGGTATTTACTAATTTGAACATACCTTTTTTGCGGCAAGGAGATAAAACTACATTTACGGACTTAATGAGGTAATGAGTAAAATGAGGCCGGTCAGGCAGTTACTGTAAATGGTGTTCGCTATCGTGAGATGATAACGAACTTTTTATGAACCGAATTGGAAGATATGGACAATATGTGGTTTCAACAGGACGGCGCCACTTGCCACACAGCTAATAAAACAATAGCTATTTTGGGCGACAAATTCAATGCCCATGTTATCTCACGTGGTGGCAATGTCAATTGGCCACTAAGATCATATGATTTGATACCGTCGGACTTCTTTCTTTGGGGTTATTTGGAAGAAAAGGTATAAGTCGATAAGCCAGCAACAATTCAAGAGCTAAAGGAAAGATACTCTGGCGTATACATAATAAAGGTTTAAGCATGCAAAGAAATATCAAGTATACGAGTCCTTCTTGGTGGGTGGTGTGTTTTTAAAACATCAAATATTATTTAATTTTCCTTTTTGTTAAGAACATATATATATGCGTGATATCGTGATCTTAATACCTATTACTCATAACAATTTACGACCTTTTTTGATGTTTTATTTGAAGGTTAGAATTAAATCGAAATACTTTCAAATACGCTGCACTCATCAACATATATTTTGTAATCAAAAAATCTTAGAACATTAATATAAATATACGCTTGTAATAAAATAAATTTGTTCTTATTTTAATATTTCTTTTAAGAACCTTCATATATGACCTCTTATTCCATATTTCTTATTAATATTTGCATGGTTAAAGAGAAATATTTTTTGTTTGGCTTTTCTTTTTACTTTCTATTGTTAAAAATATGCAAGTGTGTATACATTTATTTTTTATAAACCTACATTAAAGAAAATCAAAAAGATATTATAAAGCCTGCACAAAATTGTAACAACAAATATTTACTTAGAAACAAGTACAAGGATATTAAGAGCTAAAGAGAGCACGATATTAATAATAAAAATTATGTGATGATGACTTGCATCCACCTGAAGTAAAAAATGTCATAAAGGAAATTGCTAACATAACATGAGAACACAAAAGCACAAGGCTAAAACCTACATTTAAACACTACAGGGTATTTGCAATGTTTTAAACAAAAAAAAAAATGGTTAAAATAAAAACATAGCAAAATTTGGTTCAACAAGAAGCAAAAGGGCAAATATGGATAGGTTTACGTTAAAGAAGATATCAAATAATAAAAAATCAAAGTTTATAAAGTCTGTTTGCATTTGTCTTACGATTTCTACAAATAAAATTAATCTGCTAAAAAATAAAAATTTCTTTGAAGTTTTCGCTCTGTAAAAAGTGTTAGTTATTTCTTTCTTGACATGGTAAATATTTAAAGATAATATTTGCTTAATGTGCTGTAACTTTAGTAATATATGCCTTTGACTACAAAGCCTTGTCGTGGCTTCTTAATATTTGTGAGAACCAGGTACTCTACAACTTCAAATTCCAGTATTTAAAATGTAAGTGGTTTTTTAGAGACGTAAAAAATTCAATTGGCAGCAATGATTTTTGTTACTGCTGATTTTGAAGTTCACGGAATTGGAAACGATTAATATTGCAAACATGAGATTTTAACAGAATAGTGCCATATAACACACATCGCGTAATTCAAGTGATTTAGTGAGAAAATCATTTTTCAAACGAATATTTTCTAGGTATGTACCAGTTAAATGGCCATTATATTACTTTCTGCGGGGTTTTCCCCCGGGGGCTTTATTTTTTATATCACTACCTTGACGTAGTGCTGTCCGAAAAAATGGGGGACCAGACGCCAGGGTTCCAAGAAGATGATTCAGGAAGAACAGATATGTTTTATTATACTTTTTGAGGCCCGACCACAGTCCAAAAAACTGGTACCATGGGAACCAGTAGTCCACAGAGAGCCTTTCTGTGGCCGGTTCTAAGTGAGGTCCCCTTCGAGTTTCACGAGGAGGCTGTGGTTTGGATCAATTCAAAGATGGTGCACTATTTGTCAACTGAACTGTTGCACTCTCAACAGGAGTTGGATGATTTCCAACCTCTAAACAAGAGGTTAGGATATGGGTTTCGGCTTCTATGTTATATACATTGCTACTCATTAGCGTACGTATTGTGCACTGTGCGATATTATGCGATGATGGGACAATGGCATTTAAAGGTGATGCTATTGACGCTCTATTGCGCTTGTATTGTCTAGTGTTCGGAATTCATGTGATGCAATAGGTGTGCTGGTCTACACATTAAATTTCACACGGTAGTAAGAACACCGTCAGATAACGGCGAACATGAATAGGTGCTGACTTTAATCTTTATTACATCACATCTACGGGGATTATACAAATAAACCAGCTAAAATCCAGTCAGATTTACTGCGAAGAGTGTGTGAAAATTGAACCTCCGGGTTACGCCATATAAAGAAATAAAGTTTACTTGAAATTTATATTTAATTTTTCTTAAAAATATGTTCTACACTTAAAGTAAGTTTTGTTTCATTTGCATGTCAATATCAATAATCAATTTAAGTTTTCGTACTTAAATTTTTTCAATTTTAGAGTTTCTATAGCAAAGAATATTTTTATGGTTATAATTTAAGTTCCCTGAAGAAGGAATGAAGCGAACAATTATTATTAAGTGAAAATTATAAATTTCTTTTAAATTACTTTTTTTATTAATTCAGAAACCTAACCTTAGATACAGATTGTCAAGATAACATTACTAATATTTAATGTAAATTTTTTGGCTTTAACAATATTTTTAGAAATTTTACTATCTTTTACATTCTTCTAATTTTTTCTTAAAAACTTTAAACAAATAATTGAATTTAATAACCTGTTTACATGGCTGGATACTCTTGGACGCAGAATAACAATCTCACATCAAAATAATTTAAAATTTTGTTTAATGTTCATTAAGGAACATTTTTACTTCCTGATTTTATCAAATATTTATGTCATTCAGTTATTATTTTTTTATGGCTTAAATTAAGAATTTTTACAAACTCAAATGAAATCAAAACAAAAAGAGTGTGTGTGAATGTGGAAAATTATTATTTCACTAACAACAAAAATAAAACAAGTAGATTATTCGACACGCCATTAAAACACGAAAAAAGAAACGTAAAAACTATAAACTTTGTAAATATAAACCGAATAATTGGTGCATATATTTAGGAGGAATTTTTATTACTACCAGTGTTACCAATAGTAAAACAAAAATTTACTGTGGTTAAGTAAAAATAGTACAAAACCAAACGACCAAATTTGTTCTTAAGTCTAGTTCCGTAAAGCAGCACCAATTAAAAAAAATTATACAGGCTAATAGAGAATTAAAAAATAATAAGAAAATTTAAAATAAAAAAAAAAAAAATGGCGGTCGCCCTTATATTCCGCGTTATTGGCCTCTGAACTTTTCATATAAAACTGTGATTGTACACTACATTTTTTAAAAAAATTAGGTCAGTATGGGTATCATTTTAAAGCTTTTGGAAATATTTCTCACGTGGTGCTCAAATATTATTAACAAATTTGCCTATTAGGAACCAATGACTTTTTTATGAAAACATGTTTATAGTACGTAGAGAGCCTTTAGAAAGCGAAGGCGGTGTTGGTTATACCATAAAGGAGAAAATCCTTGCTAACGGCAGACTAAGAAGGAAAACTTTAGTAAGCGTAGCCGGTGTTGGTTATACCATAGAGGAGAAAGTTCAAAGACATATAACTCGAAAAATAAAGTTGACCACCAATTTTTTTATTTTACATTTTCTTATTATTTTTTAATACTCGATCACGCTGTATATTTTTTTTTAATTGGTGCTGTTTCACGGAACTAGACTTGTTCCCTGATTTTAAATCTATCAAACCATGTGCTTCTTTTTTTTAAGAAGATACAATCGGGCAATTAATGCCTATATTAATCTTGTTACTTTCTTTGGAAAGAGATAAATGGTTAGAATATACATATAGCAAAGCTTCACTATCGGCAACATTGCAATTGCATGCTGTTTATTTTGCAGCGCCGCTGTTGATAAGTAGGCGCATTAATTTAAGGCCAGTATCAGGGTTGTCAAATTTTTCACCTATTTCGCAAAAATCGCCAAAAAGATTTTTTGTTAGATTTTGCTAACAAACTGCAGTTGAGCATGTTTGTGTGTTAATTTAAATAATTAATAACGGCAATATGTACTTGTAATAATTTCCGTTTTTGTTTTTGAGTCATTTTTAGTTTGCATTTTTCTAAGATTTCTTGCATTTGGTATTATATGCATTAATGTTGCTTTATGCTTTACGTTTTTAGATTTTTTTTTTTTGATGGATGACATTTTAGCTGCTCTTGCAGCATTAGGGCCTGTTGAAAATAAAAATATTTTCTTCAAGCAGTACAAAGTCTTAAAATAAACAAAGGTTAATAACACTTTGTTCTTTCGCACACTCCAATACAAACACTTTTTAAAACACACATACATATGTATATTTCTATTGTCTTCCTCTTTTATATTTTCCTTCAAAACAATAAACTTTTTTGTAAAGAAATATTATGAAAAGCACCTAAACATGCACACATTTATCGTAATACGCGTTTGCACTTGCTTTATGTCATAAACAATGGGTCCTCATTCCTTAAATTTTCATGACTTTTAATTTCTTAATCTTTTTTGATTTCTCTTTAAGAGTTTTTACTAGAAAATAAGAGAACTGAACAAACAGAAATACTTGAAAATAAAAGTCAAGTCAAAGGGAATAGGGAATGAAATTAAACATTTCAAAATGCAAAAAGTGACTTTGTTGTTTTTTTTTTTTTAAATTAAAGAGATATAAATTCGAAGAAAAAAAAATAGACAAAATTTGTTTTTATTTAGTGCTAATTGGACTTGTAACTAAATATTTTTTAGATACTTATTTTCATCCTATAAGGGAGATTTTATTGGTAAACAAAAGAGAGACTTTTTACATCTTTTAATGATGGTTTAATTAAGTTAGTGTGTTATAAATAAAGTCCTTTCAATTTTTTTTAGCATTTTCGAAGTTTTATGACTCTTGAACCAAAAATTTACTTTAATTATGTAAAATCTGCTGTAAAAGTTGGTGATTAAGGCGGGAGGACTAAGTACCGCCGTCTTTTATCTTCAAAAGTGAACCACTAAATTTGACACAGGCTTCTACGAGAATAGCTTGAAGGAAGTTATTCAATATAACTTTTTTCTTATCGTTATTTAACAGGGTGTAAGTATGATAAAAGTAGATAAAAAATCTTCACATAACCAGATAATTTGACGGATTTTAACAAAATTTTTATTCGTCAAACGATTCAATTTAAATTTTCTGTAGATATGTAATTGGACAATATGTCAACGGACAATTAATCGCAAAAAAGCCTGCAATATTACGGTAAAGGAAATCAAACAGTTCCACAATAAAAACCAAAAATCCCTAAAATGGAATTTTTACCCCCATATTTATAAAAAATCAAATATATTTGAAATCTATTTTACAACGAATTTTTCAAACAAAATTTGAAATAAATTTCAAATAAGTTTTATTTTTTTTAAATATGGAAGTTAGTATTTTTCCCGAAAAGAACACACATGGACTACGGCTCTCATTACTTTCAGCTAAAATTCGAACAATATATAGCTATATAACAGCAGTCTGCTTTTTTCTAAAGTAAAAATTTTGATGTAAAATATGTCAAATTGAAAGATCTCTACAAGGATGATCCATTTTATACGAATTTTAGTTTAAACGTGCACATATAGAGTTAGCTTTTAACACGGTTTGAAAATAAAAAAAAAAAATTAAAAATTTTACACGATTTTATACGATTTTATTCCATTTAGCACGATTCAAAATCTTTTGATCTTAGATTTTATTTGTAAAATTTATGTTTCGCGAAATATGTTCATATCAAAAATAAGAGGTATTCCCTTTTTGTGCATACAAGCATTTTTACTTGTTAGAGCAATTGAAATGTGTTAGTATTTTGTGAACTATCAATGCATCTCTAAAACAAGACATCGAAAATTACAAATAAAAAACTACAACGTAAAGTCATTTCTTTAGAAAACAAAATTTAAATTTTAGTTCGCCTTCGAAATGGAGAAGGCTCAACATTATTTGGCAAAATATTCGGTTTAAATGAAGTCACACTATAAAAAATTAAAATTAAAAAAAGTAGGCAATCGTTGATTTCTGGAACGAAATTATCTGTTAAGTCTTCATCATACACTAAAGATGCAAATAAACGGTACAAATACACATTATATGTACACGCTTATATGTATGTGTGAAAATAAACATGATTTCTTGTTCTTAAAAAAATTCTCGTTTTTCACTAATTTTAACAGGTTTTAGAGATAAAGAATCATCTATTCTTGTAAATGTTATATGATCAATGTTTTTTTTTACACGGTTTTTTTAACGGATTTTTCTGGAACCAATCTACAGTGTAAAAACAGAATTAGGTGTATTCCTTTATTCTAAAAAAACATTGATGGCACTTTGATGGAAAAAATGCAATAATTTTGGATTTTGTTTAATTGAAAAATTGCTTGCTAACTACGATAGAAAATTTAAAAACTTTTGTAAAAATTGTACACAATATTTTGGAACTAGGGTAACGAAATTTCAAAAATTTTAATATTAAAATGCTTATGACTCGATGATTTTAAAACATAATTTGTAGATCAAAGCTCCAATTCGTAGGTGTTAACTAAACTTTTAAGGCCATGTATAATATATAAGAAATGGAAAACTGTAAAAGAATTTGCAGGTTCGAGATACCCAAATTTAAGTCCTTAGAGCGCCTTCCCTGGGAAGTATATGGTACCCAGCTTCAAAACTTAAGCTCAAATACTCCTCTGCTATGCTCATGTCAATTTTGGATTAATCGACCTAACCCTTTACAAATGGCTGAGTTATTTAAAAAATGTTTGGATTCTGCCCCACTGTGTTATAGTTAAATTTTACGCATTTTTTCAATTCTACAAGCCTTAATATAAAAAGCCTTAATATAATAAATAATATATAAGAAAAAGGAATATAAATTTAACTAATTGTATGGGTTGTTTTTCTTAGAATGTCTTACTACTGTTTTAACTAAACTTTTGTTAATTTAACAGAATTTGATTAGCTTTTAGCTTAACCTTTATTGAAGTATGTTAAAAAAAAAATCTATTAATTTGAATAAAATTGGTTTATATAAATAAATCGTTTATAGATTTGAGTTTTGTGGCAAGGGTTCTACTAATTGGTTTTTCGTTAATATTACCTACGAAATTTGGTTCAGTTGTCCGTTAGAATGCGCAAAATGTACAAGCGCTGCAAGGTATCTGCATGGTACAAAAATGATAATATAAGATAAGAAGAAGTAATATAGCTTCTTTTGGCCAAAAATAGTAGAGTTGATCGACAAAGATTTTTAAAAATCTGTGTAGTCGGTTATTAGTAAGACTCTTCGGGGAGTAATATGGTGGCTGTTGAAGGGTGATTTAGTTGTTACATAATAGAGGCACCAATAGCGTATGAAGAGTTTAAATAGTCTTGAACTCCTAAGAAAGGGGTATGAGCAGCCAAGTTCTGAAATTGATCTTCACCAATTAAAGGTTTTAATTGGTTTCGATTAAAATTTAATTAAATACTAGCTGTGGCCGTCAAGTCGTGGGTGTCCTGACAATATTTCCATCGATTTTGCTTTAAGTATTCCACACTAATTGTAAGACTCTTACTTTTATAGTGCTTAATATATGGTTTATGTATTTACTTAATGTGAAGGTACCCATCCCTAGATAAAATTCTAAAAATTATTGTAAAACTCTGTAAGAGGTTTTTAAAATATTTAAATAAAAATGTAATTCCACAAAGTAAAAACACAAATCAAATACAAATTTTATTCAGTTGGCACCTAATGTTTTAAATATCCCACTTTCAAAAATAAAGGGTGTTCAGCCGTGTTTAAAATATCCCAGTTTTAAACCGAAAATTTCAGTACCTTTAAACCGGAAATTGCGTACTATCACTGCTTTTTCTCCACTTTCTCTTAGAAATGAGTAATTTTTTGCGAAAAAAAGTATACGATATCAAAATTAGAATGCTAAAGTACCTCCTTACAAAAATTTTGTTAAAAGCCATCCTGTCGCTGTTACATGATGTGAACACAAATGAAAATCAGACAGACAGACGGAAATTAGTTACTATTGTATTATATGTATGTATAGATACAATTATTTCTTTAATTACGATTTTTGTTGTTCTTTTTTAAGCAAATATATATTTTAATCAATTCAAAATAAATTGAACTTTAATTTAAAACTAATTTTAAACTTTAGTTGGTGCAAAAATTGTTTTTTTTTTTGTAACTTGTAGTTATACCGATCTAGTGTCAGTAGTGTACCATAACAAAAATGATTAAGAGTAAATATTTATTTCAATTATTATGGAAGAGCTACCCACATGACTTGACAAAAAGTCAGTAATGTGAGAAGTAAAATTAATAGGGGCATACTTACACAAGTCTTTCCGTCATAATTTTAATACAAAATGGTAATGACGTAAAGGATTGCTAAAACTGAATTTAATTTTCTTTGAGCATTTTGATCGAAATATACTAGAAGTAGGTTAAAAGGGTTACTTGTCTTTGAGCTGAGTAAGCATTTTTCTTTTTATTATTTAAGGTTTAAATGCCACAACCAGCCAAACATGTTGAATCAGCAGAAATTAACTTGGAAAAATCGAGATGTTTGCTACAAGCAAATAATTTTTTGCTGTTTGTCTTTTAAAACGGCTGTTGCTAGCAACCACTTTCCTAAGTTAAAAAAAGTTGATATGAAAATGAAAAGCAAAAGTAATAAAAAATATCTTTAAGAAAAAGTTTTAAAGTTCTTATTTTCGTCTTTAAATGTTTTAACCCCAAAAATTATTAATAATTTTAACCATTGTTTTGCGTAAAGAATTTGTCCATTAAATCTGCTTAATCTGTGTCTAATGTTACTGTTTTTTTTTTTTTGTATTTCAACATATTCACCGCAAAATAAATGTATCCAAAAACCCTTAAATGATATTGAAAAGCATACTAATATAAATATAATTAACTTTTTCTCTTACTTGCAACACCTTCCTAAAGAAAAATAGCTTTTAGTAAATGTATTTGACACATTTAATTTGTGTATGCCGTGTGGTAATTTTTAGACTTTTTTATTCAATACACCTTTACGACCATATACATACATAAACAAATAGTCTTGAGCTACAAACGGCGTATAAAAGAAATTTTCATACAAAACTTGTACGAATATTTGTTTTATAAAATCTCAAACATAGCACGATATCATCGTATCTTTATTATCTCGTATTCAAATATTTGTTTTAATTTTTAAGTCCTAAAGTAATTTAACCAAATCATTTTTTTAATAGCATAAGTGTGTGTGTGCAAAACGCCAAAAGCAAATGATATAATTCTTTTAAAATAGTTTTGTCCTTAGAAATTTTGTATGCAACTTTTTCAGGTTTTTATTCTTTTAAATTTGCAAACGGAAAATAGTTTTAAACGGATAAGAGGTTAATATGCATGTATGCGCTCATTCAATAGTTTATTTATTTCATCTCATGCTTGTATGCGTATGTATCTACATACATATAGAATGGACTTATAAAAGAAGGTTAAGTTTCATGGCACCCAAAGGTCTCATTATAAAATGAACATTTCACACTTTGAAAATTTCATTGAATAATCGCGCACAACATAAAATTGCAAACAGTGAAAACTCTTAGAATGGAAGTTCAGAAATTAGAAGCCATAATATCAACAGGAGGCGAATATTCTGAAATCGGCTTATAGATCAACAATCTACCACCAAGTATACCGAAATATTCTTCTTGGCTGTCTTAGCCTGATTCTAAAATTTCGATTCTAACAAGACAAAAATGTTCTCATCTTACAAGTTGCAGCTAATTTAAATGCTAATTTTATTTTTGGCGGTCGACTCGATGGTAACTGATAGATTGTTTGTAATTCGCTGAAGAATGTACAAACTTTTGTTTACATAAAAGTTTCTTTAAGTTAGAAATATATATACGGAAGGGTGAATTCCAGGCTGACCACTAACTCTATCATTCTGTTTTTAACCCTTTTCATTCATTAATGGTATCCTAGTTATAATTTAAGACTAATTTACTGTCATTAAGTCGCATGCACGCAAAGAAAAAACATGGTTGAGGTAACCATAATCTTCGAGCAACATGTTATGGTTGAATTATATGGTTATATTAAAACCATATTATTATAAACCATAAAAATAATACTGTTGTCATTGGAATATATTATTGTCTTGCATAAAAATAACATTGTAAAATACAATCCGAATTATATTTATAAAATAAAATATAATGTGAAACATGTAAATGGTTATATGTGACAACGTATGAATATATTTATAAATAACAAAAAACAAATACGCGAATATTTCCATTTAGACTTACAAACATGTTTTAATATTTTCTGTTTACTTTTTTATATGTTTAATATTTTTAATTTAATGTTAGAATTTATAATAAAAAAACAGATTTATTTGTTGACAACAAATGTGTATTTAATGTTTTTACGGTTTTAGATGAACCGATATTTTACACACATATTTCTGAACTGAAAAAAGTTCAAAACCACAATATGTATTTTTAAAGCCAAACATTATACTTAACATACTATGTTTAACTATAATATATTATGGTTATAAATATAATTTTATTTTTAAATATTAATAAAAAATTTGGGTGTGGTTTGAATTTTTTTGAATATGGTTGAAATCAACCATGTTGCTTTTTTAGTGCATATAACCATTGAATGATTAACTGTTGACAAAAACTTGTTTATTGGGACCAAGGTATTGTTTAAAATAACTATAATTCTTTCAAAGAAATATATCTATTGTTAGAGACAACATAGTGTGATTGCCATGACCATTCAATAACCATGTTTTTTCTTTGCGTGTGGCGTCGCTAATCTTTTCTCTCGATTGATATGATTTTAGTTAAATTACATGCCTTTTTACTAGTAAATGTAAGCATTGGTTTAAGTCTTCATAGTCCTTCATAGTATGCACTTCACATTTCTGGCCGTGTGCTAAGCCTAATATTATTAAGAGCTGGACATTTTCTTAGAATGTGCACTAACATCTCATTTACAATCTGTCAGCAGTGCCTTCTTCGTTTTTCTTGTCTTGAACTGATGATAGTTTAGGTTTTCATGACTAACGGAGTTATCAAGTTTAAGGTATCCCGATTTTATCGTAGCCATGATGCAGCGGGACCACTCCTTAGCGATTTAGCCGTTCATCAATGCCTAAGATTGTCTAGTGCTGACGACTTTACGGTCCTATTTGCTTCTAACTAAAATGGAATTTATTAAATTTCCAAGAGCAATAAAGAAAAGATTTCCGCCCACTCAGAACTCTATAATTGTAGTTAAGTCCGTACCAAAACTGAAGGCAAACAGCAATCCAAAATTCGCATACAGTTAAGTGCAGTTAAGCATCCCCAAAATATGCTGATCTACCATGGATTAAGGTGTTTTTTATATAAAAGAATATAATTTCTCTCCGCTCGACTAAATGTAGCCTGCCTTTTTGCAGAGACAAAGTTTATGTTACCATAACAGTACCATAACATAACATAAATCAGTAATATAAACTGATAAAAGCGTTATAAATATGGGAATACTCATATTTAAAAGCATATAGTTTTGAACGTAAAACTGATATTGAAGTGAATCTTTTGTTGTTTGGTAGGAAATTGCATCATTTATATTCTTATAAATATAAAAAAAGTAAATATTACAAAAATTTTTTTATATTTGTTGCTGATATCTGTTAATTTTGAAAAATTTTGGTAAAAACGGGCAAATTTGAGGGAAGGAAAAATTTTAAATATGCAATAAAATTTTTATTAATTAAGCAAATCAAATAAAATTTTCTGTGTATGTGTTGTTGATTAAGGTAAATCAAAAAAATCTGAAATATTAAAAAAAAGTCCACAATTCCCAAAATAAGGACCAAAAATTCCAAAATTGGTATTTTTTACTCTTTTGCCCAAAAAGTCTACATACGGACTAGGGCTCATTAATTATTTTAAGAAACAATTTAGGGCATATATAGCTTTATTACTGCAGCCTTCTTTTTTCGATCCCGGCTTTGGCATTTTAGAATATTTAGGCTAAAATCAAAAGTTCGATGGAAAATAGGTCATATTGTGGGACCTGCATCTTCTACAAGGATGATCAATATTATATGAAATTTGCTTACGCGTACACACATATAGTTAGCTTATATAAAAATGTAAAATTTTTATATATTCCTTAAAAAAAAATTTATATGAAAAAAATACGTTAATGGCCTCTTTTGGGCTAAAGAACACAAAAATGCAATAATTTTGGATTTTTTAAATTGAAAATCGATGAGTTTTTAACTCAGTAAAGATACAGTCTTCAGGTTTATCAAAAACATTTAGAATTTGCCTCGCTAACTACGATAAAAAATTAGATAAAAATTGTACCTACTATTTTGAAAAAGCTGAAACCAGGAAGCGAAAAATAAAAAATTTTATTTTTTAAAATGCTTATAACTCAATCATTTTGAACTAATATCTGCAAATTTAGATACCATTTTGGCGGTATTGACAAGACCTTTATGATTATTTATAATTTTAAAAAATTAAAATAAAACTGAAGAAATGGCAAGCTGTAAAAGAATTTCCAGGTGCGAGATTCCCAAATTTGAGACCACATAGCGCCACCCCTCGAGGGTGTATACTACCCACCTTCAAAACTTAAGTTCTCTGCTACTGCTACTCGTGTCAAATTTTGGATCAATCGGCCAAGCCGTTTATAAATGAATAGGTTATTTCCAAAATATTTTGATTCTGCCCCACTGTGCACTGCTATAAAGCATATGTCAAAGTTCTTACTGTACACTCACCCAAGATTACTATTAAGTACGTGAGGAAAATTAATTCGAAAATGACAAAATTAATTTGATTGATTGATTTGTAGATACAAAGTATTCATGTATGCCGTACTAATTGAAAGAATTATATTCCATTTGTTTAAAGAAGTGAAATTTTAATCTTGATTAATATTATGCAAGTTATATTTTCACAGTAGATTTTAAGTTTAATTTAACTACAAGACGCAAGTTTATTCTAAAGTATCAATGTTATGCGGGAGCTTTGGTTGAGTACGAACTTAGATTATATTCAGCTTGTTTTCATGAGGATCCTAATAAAAATTCTTAATTTTCGACCATTGACAACAACCCCGTGATGAATTTTCTAAAAGATAAAAACATCAAATTAACTTGCCCATATTTCTACTAGTCACTGTCTTTAATGCCTTATGACCACAAAGAGAAAAACTGACTTGTCTCTATGTTAAATTACTAACTGTAATGACATCCAATGATAAAATGTTAATTACGATGGTGTTAAAATGAAACCAACAAAGCGTAAAAAAAACTACTTAAGTGAATTTTTCTAACGGCCAATGTCCTTTTTATAAGGCAAAAAAATTTTTGCCACTGTTTGAACAAGAAAAAAAAATAAAGAAAAGCAAACACAGCAGATATCTGCAAAGACCACTGTATAATTATAATAAACTGAAACTAAACGAAAAGGAGGAAATATAATGCTAATTTTCTTTTGTACATAAACGTTTCATTTTTTTATCTTTTGTGGAAATTTAAAACCGGCTAAAGACAAAAGGAATTATATTTTTTCTTGGAAAAAATTAGATTTTATTTAAATCATCCTATTCTTGTTATTTTTACATTTTCACCTCAGTTGATTCGTCAATAAGCAGAATTGCCGCATTTGGGCAGATGATAATCCAAGAGTGATTGTCAAAAAAAACCAATGCACCCACAAAGACTGATTGTTTATGGGCTGGCGGCATCATCGAGACGTATTTTTTCCAAAATGAGGCCGGTCAGGCAGTTACTGTGAATGGTGTTCGCTATCGTGAGATGATAATGAACTTTTTATGGGCCAAATTGGAAGATATGGATGTGGACGATATGTGGTTTTAACATGACACTGCCACTTGCCCCACAGCAATCGAAACAATGGCTCTTTTGCGCGACAATTTCAGTGGCCGTGTTATCTCACGTGGTTGACCGCAAAGATTATATGATTTGACATCGTTGGACTTCTTTCTTTGGCGTTATTTGAAAGAAACGATGTACGTCGATAAGCCGGCAACAATTCTCTTGAATTGATGGATGAGATAGAACCTCTATTACTCCTCAGAGTCATCGAAAATTTGGAGCATCGGACCTTGGCGGCTATTTGACCGATATTTGATAAATAATTGAACCATACCAGTATTATCAAAATAAAAACGAAATGAAAATAATTTCCTAAATAATTTGTGTTTCATACAAAATCAATATCGGCCCTTAAAATTTAACCACCCTTTATATATGTACATATATATAATTTTAATTGATTTTGATATATTATCTTAACGTATATATGTTAATAAACGTTTCTTAGTAACATCCAGAGCATTTGATGTGTTGCATTAAAAAACCACAAACCAAAGACATCTGCTCATGGGATGTGTTTTCAAATATTGTTCGATTTGAAATTAAACAATTGTTTAGTTTTTTTTCTCAAAAAATACACTGAAAGAAAGTTTAGTAAATTTTATATTTAATTTAAATTTTTATTAGAACTTTAAGCTTTTATAAGTTATAAAAAAAAAGTTTTGTTTAAAATGATTTAGACAATTATTCTAAGTCTTGAAGATGACAAATGTTTTCCATCCCAGTCTACCATCGTTTTAAATTCAAAATCTAGAAAATAGGGCTCCATCAAACAATAACATGTTCATGGCAGTACATACTGTATGTCAATATCCCTCGAAAATGCATTAATACATTTCAATTTCCCCACTATAATGAGCAAATCAGTTAGCAAACGTTAGCGAAACGTATTTTCGCAAAATATAATTTTGGCTCTTATTGTTTTAAATTAATGTACAATTTATGTTTAGGACCAAAAACAATTGAAAACTAAATGGCTTAATCGTTTTCATTCTATCTGTTTTGTTTCAGTTTTACTCACTGCAAAGAAAAATAGAACAAAACCAAACGAAGGCAAACGTCCCATCGTTTATTTTTGTACTCTGTTTTAAACTAAAATTTTGTTCTGTGATGCCATAAGAACTTTGTTTCATTTAATTATTTTTTATATTTTAGTTTCAGGCTCAATGTATTTTTATTCATTTTAGATGTTTCTGTACAGCCTGTCGTATCATATCCAGTGAAAACACATGCATTCTGTGGTTTTGTCTGGTTATGAATTATAATTTTAATACATACAAATATTTACTATTGTTTTTTTGCAGTTTCTGCTATATTGTTAGCGCAATATGAGACAATAATAATGGGAAGCATTTATCCGCATATCTGTATATACAGAAATATTTATAAAATAAATTCACATACAGCTCTTCTCGTTTTTGCACACACTTTGTATCTTTCTCACACACACACACACACACACACACACACACTAATAGTCCTTTGCTGATATATTCCTATTTGAGTATGTCTCAGTTCGTGTGCATCAGAGTGACAAGTTAATAGAAAATTTATATCACACATTAGTTTGGTCAAGTTAACAATATGATTTATGACCACAATAGAGTGTTTTTTTTTAAATCTATTGTTCAACTGCAATGACTAAAGCAAAAAACTACTTTTTAAAGTTATATTAGATTCAAATTGATCGATTTATTTTATTCCGGCTTGAATTCTTTTCCGAATATAACAATTTTAATAGAAAACAGGAAAAGGATACAATGAATATTAACTTAGTATTTCTTTTTGTTCACGTCAGTTGATTAATTAAGGTAAAAAAAAAAATATTGTTAACAGCTGCTATTACTATTTACACTGAGGGAAAAATCATGTTGCATAATTAACAACAAATGTAGTCAGTTTGAGACACTTACTTTGTCGCTTTTATTGACAACTTTCGTTTACAATTTAAAAACGAATGTGGTTGAACTGATAACGCTAGGTTGTGAGGCTATAGGAATTTGAGGAAACTTAAAAGTTTTGACAACGCTCGTTTACAATTTTTATACAAACGTGTTTAAATTGACAACGGCTGGTTGTCGAATTATACGAAGATGACGAAATTTAAAAATTTCGACAACTTTAGTAATCAGTGTGTTTATAAGCAAACTTAAAAAATAAAAACAAAAGATTTTAACAAAATAATAATAAAATATTTGAGGAACAAAATGTTATTGGTGATATCATAAATTTGGATGATGGTATTTGGCAAGTCATGCTTTTCTACCAAAGAAAATTTGGAATATAAAGAAGTCGACAAGAAGCTGAAGGATTTTTTGGAATTAATTTATGATTATTTAAAATGTAAGTATATCACAATGTAAACCAGGAACGTGTTAAGTGTGTTATTTGTAAAATTTAGCGGCGCACATAACATTCATAAGCTTGCGTTATTTAAATAAGGACGATTTAAAGGAAGTTGTGCCACCACTTGGACTGTGTGTAGAGATCCGAGAAAAGCTGTTTGCTTGAAAAAAAAAAACGGAGGATTAAATTTTACATGTGTGTCTTTTAATCTTTTTTAAGTTTTAATAAATTTCATAGCTTGAAAACGATGATGACACAATATCAGTGGCATCCAAAGTCGTGGAGTGGTGGAGGCACAGCGGGAATCCTACAGGCACTCAGTCAAGTTGCTCTGAAAATGGAGGTGTCTTACAAAAGTGAGATTAAATGAAATAAATATCATAAATTTATATAAAATCTCATATTCTAACTATATAATTAGGATTAGGATAGTCAATTCTTGAATATGGCGATCAAAATATTGAAATATTCATAATTAAAGTATTATTGAAGATGTTTTAAGCAAGGATGTAGGACTTTGCACGCAAGATAATAATCGCTTATTGAACTAAATTTTTACTTTCTTATTTATTGTATAATATTTTTTTTATAATAAATTACGTTTATTCGTTTATAAGATATTGCCATTTTATCATTTTGGTTAATTGGGAAAGAGGTTAGCAACGAGAAGTATATAATCGACGCCAATATGTTGTCAGTTGGACAACGATGCGGTGTCAATTTGACACAATTATGTTGTCAATTCGACACCGGTTTGGTGTCAGTTCGACACCGCTGAGTTCCTTATTTGATACCGATATGGCGTCACATTGTACACGTACGTTGTCAATTCATCAACGCTATCGTTGTCGCCACTTTGACCCCATCCGTGTACAAAGTGACCACAAACGTGGTTGATACACTTTTGACACCGTTTGTGATCATTTCGACAACGGATTGTATCATATTTTCTGTCGGTGTACAAGCTTATTTATTCTTTAGCCGATGTCATCAAAGTCAACTTAAAATAGATCATCCCTTTAATTCAGGATGATCTAAGTCTTCCGCTTTGAGGATAAGATCAGTGCCTTTCTTAGTATTCATAAGCATCCTAAATAAAAACAAATGTTAAACCTCACACTCTCTTTAAATCCAATTCAATATCCAACTCTGCTTTGTATTAAAATACAAGGTGCCTATAATTTATTATCTAGCTCAAGTGTTTAGCTCAAGTGTTTAGCACGTTGCATGCTCGTGACCATGCTTTAATAGTCTTGGCAATATCAATTTTTTGATATGTATTAATTATCTTTATAATAATGTACGTCCCAGCGCTCTCCTTCATCGGTATTACCACAGAGCATTAAATTAGGTATGCTAGCGTCAAACTAATACATCTAAATAATACCAGAGGCGCTGCAACAATGTTCTAAAAATATTCATAACGTGCAATTGCAGTGTTGCCATAAATGGAGCTTCACTATTACTAACCATTTGTCTTACCTAATCCTATCCCTTTCCAAATTAAGTAACAAGGTTATTATAGGCAATAATTGCCTGAGTGTTACTTCTTTTAAAAAAAATTTATATCGTTGCGTTTCTTCTTAAACCACGTAACCGCCATTTTTCCGAAATTGATTTTTTTTGTTTTTGTGGTAGAAAGTAAAATTTTCCACCAGACTACATTCTCATCTTAACAACATTGTATGTCAAAAAAATAAATAAAGTTATTTTCAAAACCTCGTAACCGCCAATAACATTTGCATGCAAAATTCACTGGTTTTTATACCCTTCACCACAAGTTTGTAATTCCGTGTGTAATTTCTGCAATATTCATATCCGACCCCATAAAGTATATAGTATATATTCTGGGTCCTTATACATGGAGAAGTGATTAAGCGATGTCCGTCTATTCGTGTTCGGTATTAATGTCATTTGCTAAGGCACCAGAAGAGATACAAAAAATTTCGAAAATTTTGGAATTGCAACTCAGTAACATCGGATCATTCCTTTGGGGTCTGTGGGCCAAAAAGCACACCCGCTTATATTTTTTCACGTTTTTTTATTTTTTTCGGCATTTATAATTTTAGACCGCGACAGGTAGATCGCGGGATCAATAATACACTGTAGTAAGCAATACACATATAAGTAGCCAATGGACCCACAGGGTACCCACTGGTAAAAAGGAGCATTTAAAATGCACATGGGGGTCAATGTGAGAAAATATTTTTAAAGATTTTTTTTTTGCTTTAGTCTGACCACCATTCTAAGGCAATATAGATTGCAGGAAGGTCCTAAATTTAAAGAAAAAATTCAATAAAATTTTTTAGAAAAATTAAAATCTCTTTTTTTAAATATTTACAAGAAAATTTACAAAACATTTTTAAAACGAAATTATTACAGAAAAATTTTCGAAAACAATTTTTTGAAAAATTTCGCAAAAAATTTTCGAATGAAATTTTACAAAAAAATATTTTTACTAACAGTTTTCGAAAAATTAAAAAAAATTCAATATTTCTATGAAAATAAAAATCATGAGTGTAACATATTTGTAATAGTAAGAATATATGTTTATACAGCAACATATATTTTTTTAAATTCGTTTGATTTTTAAATAGATGAGATCTCTGTTTTAAAACCGAGATGCATTAAGCACCTAGACAACATAAAGATACCAACTACAAACTGTCAAAAATAAAATACAACCGATTATAGGTAAACGATTATTTTGAAGCCAGCAAATCTACATCGCTACATGACCACCGCTGTGGCTGCAGTCAACTTAGGCTAATTTCTATTTTTGTGTGCCACAATTTTATTTTATTCAACCAAACAAAATGTCACAAAATTATAATGTGCTGTTTATGTAACCCAATCGAACAAATAGTGTACGTAGGAGTTATTCCTATCAAAATTTTCTAGACGTTTTGTTCAATTGGGTTAAACAAAAAGCACATAAATTACAAATTTATATACAAACAAAAATTTTGGAGAAAATATTAATTAATAATAAATTTATTATTTCTTGAAAAAGTTATTTAATTTTATCAAAGTAAAATAGGTATTTCTACAACAATGTCAGAGTTTACGATATAGCTGTCGTCTTCAAAATCATTTAGTAGCTGACTACACGGCGTCTTTGAAGCATGAATTTTGTTTTTTTTTTTTGCATAATTTATTTATTGTATCTTCAATTTTTTGAACTAACAATAATTACTCGTATCTTAAGTCTAAAATAAAAAATATACGTTTTTAATCTAGCCAGTGCTAAACAAAAATAATATTTGTTTCACGGATTTTGCAATCATTTGCGGGTCATCCCTCTAATGTACGGCTAAGAAAAGCAGTATCTCTTCTTTTTAGTCCAATGTAACTAGGTTCATTCAGCATGCTACACGCTAAAGGGTTTGGATGAGATTCAAGCCTCTTTAGATATGTGACTGCGTGTTTCTCTATTTCGGCTTTAACTGATGGCATGTTTAGGTCTTTGTGGATGTTCGAATTTTTTATATACCAGGGAGCAGATGTAATTATACGAAGAATTTTATTTTGGCGCCTTTGCATTTTTTCTACATTGCTAACTGAGGCAGTGCCCCATAACTGAATCGCATAACACCAAATTGGTTTGAGGATCGACTTGTACAGGAGAAGTTTACAATCTAAGCTCAGGGTGGAGTTTCTGCAAATAAGCCAATTTAGTTGTACTGCTTTTAGTTTCATTTGTGTTAACTTGAAATCAATGTAGCTTTTCCAAGTAAGGCGACGGTCAAGATGTATACCCAGGTATTTAATGTCTGAAAGCTGTGGTATCATTTGGTTATTTATGCGAATAGGAGGGCACGCGTCCCTACGAAGCGTCAAAGTTCTGTGAGTACATTTTTGTTCATTCACTTTTATTCACCATTTTTCTAATCATTTTTCCAAATTGAGTATGTGGTCTTGTAAAAGTTGTGGTGCTTCTTGGGCACTTTCATGAATACTTAAAAAAGCTGTGTCATCTGCAAAAGTTTATGTGTGGACTAGGGTGCTAATTGGCATATCTGATGTGTACAGTAAATATAAAATTGGACTCAAAACACTACCTTGGGGAACTTGGGGAAGTTTATTGAAGCCGGGTAAGCTGTGGCGAGCTTAAAAAGTCACCTTCTTTTAGTAAAAAGTTGCGATTCGTTAAATAATCTGTTAAGAGCTTATACAAGTTTTCGGGAAAGTTCAGCTTTAGCTTACACGTACGACTGGCCTTTTGAGGTTTCTACATGCACGCCATAATGAATAATCTGATTTTGCAGTGGCGTTGAGGTCTTCCAAGTAATTTTTCAGAGATGCGACTTTTCGATATTCTAGAAGCTGTCTTAGCCTTTTTGTGCAATCTTTAAGTCTAGATTTGGGTTCAGGAGATCTGTGTGATTGCCACTCTCTTCGAATTTTTCCGTTTTTCAGCCAAGAGCCGCTCGACATCTACAAAGTAAATTTGATTGTATCTAGCTGATTGTCGGGTTACTGTTGCATGTTGGGCAGCTGATTTAAGAATTTGATCAAAATAAATAAGGCTTTTATCCACGTCTTCTGGTGTTCTTAGCGGTATATTTTGCGAACAGTGAGTACTGAGATACTTTCTATATTTCAACCAATTAATGCTTGTGCTTGTGTTGTTGGTGACACAATATTTAGCTGGTTCCATATATAGACAATAGTGGGTGAATGATCTGAGGATAATTCAAATGACGCTTCAACTTTAATCATTTCTCTCGGAATTCCCTTAATCACAGCAAAACCAATAACATCCGGTATTTTTTGTCGACCAGTAGGCCAATAGGTGGGTCGTCCACTCGATATCACATTCAGACGCATTTTTGAAATTGTATCAAACAAAACACGACCTTTGGAGTTATTAGGCGTGATCCCAAAAATGTATGTTTAGCGTTGTAGTCGCCTGATGCTATTAAACAGGGACTTAGGGATTTGAAGAAGTCGCTATACTGACTATCTGATACTTGAAATCTAGGAGGTGAATAAATCGAAGAAATAACTAAATTTTAATGAAATTCTTCCAGGCAGATATTTGTTGCTTGAAGGTAATCCTCACAAAAATCACACACAAAAATAATGTTTGATTCTGGCCTTTATAAGTATTGCCGATCCACCACATGCTCGTCCACGAGGATCCTTGGTATCATATAACATATAGCCATTAATTTTAAAAAAGCTATTTTTTGTTAAGTGAGTCTTCAAAATCAGCATGACATCAATTTGTTGATTATTAAGAAAGTACTCAAGTTCATTTTTGTGTTGGCGTAAGCCGTTTGCGTTCCAGAAACATATTTTTAAACAGTTCATGGTTTGTTAAGTACCGCCTGCAACATTTCTTGCATCATGCTGCTCATAGAGCTCATAAAACTGTTTAACGAATGCACTAATGCATGAGTAATGTGTTTTTTCTCATACGACTTATTTTAATTTATGTAAAGAGACAACAATATGGACAATGCTGTACATCTCTATATAAATAAAATCACTGTGGTGAAGGGTATAGAAGATTCGGCACAGCCGAATATAGCACTCTTACTTGTTATACATATTTTAAGTTGGAAATTTTAAAGTCTCATTTTCTAACTGAAGCAGTAAAAAAAGTAAGTGTCTTTGGTGTGGATTGCTTTTAAAGCAAACTCGAACGAAGTGGCGGGCACAGCTAGCATCATATATATTTTAGCTGCAGTTGCTGTCCGAGTTCAAAGTAAAAAGCTTAAGGACCATAAAAAAATTACACAAGCTCTTACACTTTTTTGCATCATTGTTTGTTGTTCATTTAAAAAACACTTTAACGTTATTTGTTCTTGAAAAAAAAAATATTTTTTTCTTTTTAATTTATGAAATGTGTATTTAATGCCAAGCTTAAGTGTACGTATGAATGCCTGCAAAAAAATAAAAACAACTGAAACTATGGACAAGATGTAAAATCCCTCTTTTATAATTTACCACTTTTGGTTATCATAACAACAAACTACTGACATTCGTATGGCCGCCATCGTCAGTTGTTTGGTCTGCCTTGGTTTGGTCTGCATGCTTGTCTCTTTAATCTGTGTATTTATTTACAAAACAGATTTGGTGGCGGGAAAAGGAATAAATAAACCAGTAGTAAAAAACTCATTGGGTGAAATTGTATTTCCTTTGCAATGTTATTTTGTAGGCAGTTAATCATTCAGTTTCTCGTTTTTTACTAGTTTGTTGCAAATCTTTTTTAAACTTTTATCGGTCTTTCTTTGCTTTTATTCTGGTATATTACCCAATGAAAAATATTTTGTTTCAGTTTTTTTTTTTTTTTGGTTTACAGGAAAAACTAAATTTTTTTAGCATTTCAAGATGGTTTCTACCAGAAGGAGGAAGAAAGGAAGGACAAATGTCATAAATGGGAAAAGTATTTGTTGTGGCTTCTTTTTGCTTCCTTTAAGCTCCAAAACCATGTAAAGATCGCCAATTTCAATCAATATTATTACTTCACCCCAAATTTGTTATAACTGTCATAAATAATAATTTTATAAGCTGTAGCCTCAACCGTTCATTTTAAGTCCTTTAAGCCGCTCAGAGAAGAGTACTTTTTTTAAATAAATAATTAAGTATAAGTTGTGGCAATTGCTCATGGTTTGGTACGAAGCCATCCCCTTCAAAAACTTCAAAAAACGGTATTGGGGTAAAAAAAGTAAATAGGAATGACTACAATTTCATGTGACACAGATGTAAGAATGCACCGCTTGAAAAAAAATTACTAACGCTATATGGTGTTAAACAATTGATATCTTTACCAGATTTGGGGATGTCAATTACAGTTTGTAATTAATTACACAACCAATTACGCCATAATATGTAATTGTAATTGAAAAATTAAACATTTGTAATTTTAATTGAGACTTTTTCAATTACACATTTAATACCTATAAAATTTGTAATCGAAAAATTACATTTAAAATTACTTTTAATTTATAATTAAAAAGTTCCAATTACAAACTAAATGTAATTGTTATTTAAAAAAAAAATTAATTATAATTACATGTAATGCAAAATATTTAAGAATATACAGTGAGGTGCACAAATGAGTACATGTTTGTACTTTGCGCACTTTTTGATTCATAAATACACCTAATTCTGTTTTTACACGGTAGATTAGTTCCAGAAAAATCCGTGCAAAAAAACCGTGTAAAAATTGATCATATACAAAAATAGGTGGTTGGTTCCTTATTAACCAACTTCAAAAAAAGAATTCGTCTGAATGTTGCTTTTTTTATGTTTGTGCCCGCAGAACTCAGTCATTTTTGAACCGATTTTAAAAAATTGTTCTTTATTATAAAGGAAATGCTTATTGGTCCCATTTTAAAAGAAGTTCAGAATTTTGAAAATTAAACGGTGTCCTCATACAACATTCGTGTTTTTTACGTGTATTATGAACCGTAAAGAGCACCCTTTTCAAATTTTAAAAAACTGCTAATCACTGTAGTTGCCAATAACAGAAATTAATAAAAGAATAAACTTAAAAATTAAAGGGTGTCCCCATATGTGACGTCAATTGAAATATATGAACCATTGTAGACAATTACTTGAAAATTGGACAGAATGTGCAATATTTATAATCAGAAATTAAATATATATAATTAAAAGTTAAAGGGTGTCCCAATAGTTGATGTAATTTGATGTATATTGCCAAACTTTTGAACCGTAACAGAGAGAGGGTTGAAATTTACAAAGAACCTGTATATCTAAGTCCTTTATAACATTAAGTATATAATTTTTGGAAACTAAAGGGTGTCCCGATAATTGATATAATTTCACCTATCTTTTGAACCGTTATAGACAACCACTTGAAAATTAGACAGAATCTCCACTACTATGTCCCGTATAATAACATTTATAAATATTTAAAATTTTAAAGGGTGTCTCAATAGTTGATGTAAATTGATGCATATGGCCAAACTTTTGAACCGTTTTAGACAGACATTTGAAATGTACAAAGAATCTGTCCTTTAAAATAAGTGTTTAGTTAAATATTTTACATTAAAGGGTGTTCCCTAGTTGATATTGTTTAACCTATATGGCCATATCTTTGGAACCATTACTTTTTATTGCTGTCAGTAATAATAAGTGTAAAAAAATAAAGGGTATTCTCATATCTGTGGTAATTTGTCGTATATGGCTTTATCTGCTGAACCGTTTTGGATAGACATTTGAATGTACAGAACGTATATTACTATGTCCGTTAGAGCTACAAGTATAAAAGTATTTGATTTGAGAATTATTTCTTACAGATTACTTCCTTTTAAACTTTTAGTTTAGAATTGATGCACATATATTTGTTTTGTACTCGGTATTTTTTTGTAAGAATTATCTCTAAAAGCTATTAAAATTTGTGAAAAACGAGAATTTTTTTAAGAACAAGAAATCATGTTTATTTTTACACATTTTTACATATATGCATGCATATATAATGTGTATTTGCACCGTTTATTATATGATGAAGACTTAACTAATAGTTTCGTTCCAGAAATCAACGATTGCCTAATTGAATTTGAATTTTTTTATAGTTCTTACTGTGACTTCGTTTAAACCTAACATTTTGCCAAGAAACGTTGAGCCTTCTCCACTTCGAAGGCGATCTAAAATTTCAATTTTGTTTTCTAAAGAAATGGCTTTACATTTAGTTTTTTATTTGTAATTTTCGACGTCTTCGTTTAGAGATGCATTGATAGTTCACAAACCGTTATTTTCAAACCGTGTTAAATCAAAACCGTGTAAAAAAGACCCTTTAAAAACAGAACTGGGAGTATAAAAGTAATAAAGCAAATCCAAAAATATTGATTGTCGTTTGTTAAGTATCTAGTACTTAATTAAATTATATAAAATTAGTAACAAAATGCATCAAGCACCAAGAAAATAACGAAAAAAAACAAAATAACGCTTATGTACTCAATTTTGCACCTCTGCATTTTATGAAGAATTTGAAGAAAAGAAATGAAAAAGTACCGTTAATTTTCAATCTTTTTGCTTTTTATTAGTTTTTTTTTTAACATTGTGCAAATTTTTTAACAAAAATCAAATAAATACCTAACAATAATGAAGAAACTTTCAAAATCCACCGAGGAGAGCATCCGGGCCATGACTCAAAGAAAGCTGTTCTACCCGGAAAATTGCAAAAGAACTTAAAGTGAGCCCATCAGTGGTACTAAGGGTACAAAACCTGTGTTCCGTTGTTCCCAAGCCTCAAGTTCGATGGCATAAAAAATTTCTAACTAATGCGGACCAAAAGATGCTTCGTTAGCAATCGGAAAACTCCTTAGCCGGTAGACGTCATGTAGAGCTCTTTGCGACATTGGTTATATTGCAGCAGTAAAAAACAAAAAAACTTGCATTATTAAAAAAAATGTAAAGGTACGGTTTAAATTTTCCAAAGAGCACAAAACTTGGACAGTAGACGACTGGAAACGTGTGATCTGGTCAGACAAATCCAAATCCAATCGTTTCCAAACGGACGCTAAACAATATTGCTGGCGCTGCCTTGGTGAACAAATTCAAAGACGCCTTGTGAAGCACGGTGGAGCAAACGTTATGGTAAGGGGTTGCTTTACGTGCTAGGACCTTGGGCCACAGCAAAAAATTGATAATATAATGAAGAAAGAAGATTATTTGAGGATTTTGCAGAATTATCTTCCCAATTTTGTAGATAAGAGCGCTTATCCTGCAGAAGAAGTAATATTTCAGAAGGATGGTGATCCAAAACACACGTCCAAAATCGTGAAAGAATGGTTTGGTGAGCAAAGTTTTCAATTAATCCAGTGGACAGCACAAAGTCCCGATCTCAATCCGATTGAGAATTTTTGGTCAATCGTGAAGATACGATTGGGACAGTAACAACCAGCCCCTTCCAATTTGTATGAGCTTTGGCAGCGGATCCAAAATGGATGGAAGAATATTCCAAAAGAAATTGAACAGAAATTGTTAAAGAGTATGTCAAACCGCGTAAATAATGTCTTACAAATTGAAGCGCTTTAAAATTATTCGTATTCCGCAAAATTTTTCAACGGTGAAAAGTTTTAAGTTTTGATTTTTACACTGTTTTGTTAAGTACCTAATACTAAATAAACTACAAATAAAATGGATTTGCTTTATTACTTTCATTTCTATGACATAAAAAGTGCTCAAAGTACAAACTTGTACCCATTTGTGCACCTTACTGTAACTAAATTTTGTGTAATTGCAAGTAATGATTATTGGGTAAATTCAAATACTTGTAATTTGTAATTGAACACTTCCAATTACAATTACTTGTAATTTGTAAATGAACATATCCAATTATAATTACTTCCAGTTACAATTACATTAGTATCTGATTTAAATTACAATTACTTGTAATGTGTAATTGAGAATATGCAATTAATCATCACCCGTAATTTAAATTGTGTAGTTGAAAAGCAATTGAATCCCCCCATGCCTGGTATATACCAAGTATATGTCAAAATTATTTTGAATGTCCCGGTTGGCTAGTAGGTACGGCGATAGTCTGTCAGTTCGATTCTTACTAAAGACTCGGGTCTGTAGATCAAGTGTCACTCTTTTTTTTAGAAAATACATGTCTTCTAAAAAACTTATTTTCGATCCACCTTCAACGATTTAGTATTTGTTAGTTAATGAGTATATTCTTATCGATATATAATTTATAAAATATGTCTCTCAATATTTCATTGGGTTTAACCGAATTTTTCCAGAATATTTTTGGGTGCTAAAACTTTTGTCCATTAACTATGCCGTAAAAAAAGAAAACAGGAAAATAATAATAAAAACCTTTAACATCTCTAAAGAGACGAATATAATTTCCTTAAGAACACCATAAAACTTTGACTAAATTTTCTTGTGCTTTTATTCGATTCTTTTTTTTAAGTGCACATTATTTGCAGCCATATTGGTAGTTATAAAAAAATGTAAAAAATACTTAAGAAATAAATGAAAAATAGTTTTGAAAATACAATTGATAGTTTCCTAAGAAAATTGAATTGTCTTTATTCATTTTATACTTCTTGGAAGACTTTTTTTTATTAAAATATTAAACTTAGAACATTTAGTTTGACATAAGGTTAAATGGCGCTTGAGTAACTTTTGTAAAGAAATGTTGAAGCATTTATATTTTAGGTTTGGTATTTAAGTATACATTTTTATTTCAAGCACTTGCTGTAAGACTAAACATAAAGTTGGATGAAAAATAGGGAGAACCCAAAATTAAAAAAAAAAAAAATTTTGTGAAGCATAAGAAAAATCCAAAGCAAAACCCTCTAACGTTTTTCGACCTGATCGCATATTCATGCTTATATTGAAGTAACTTAGAGTACCAAATAGCTGGTATAAAGCACACTCCTTCTTGAACCCTTGATGGGCCAACTGTTATTTCTAAAAATTTCGAACTTGCCTGAAATATTCTTTATTTTGGGTTCCACGATAGTTTGATTAGCAGTACACTATTCTATAAATCTGGGGGTTGTGGGTTCAATTCTCGCTAATGTCTAAGTGAGCGCTTCAGACAAGCCAGGAGCTTTGCAGGTAATGTTGTCTTAAACAATTTACAGCATACCTGTTATTGTTTTCTATTCCAGAAAGGCACTAACATCGGTATCACTATTACATTAAAGATAAATTCTTTCTTTGAGGCATTATTTTCATGTTTCAATTTCAAATGCTATCGTTTAAATTATCTATAAAACAGCCTTTTTTATGCTCCATCTAAAAACTCCTGAAAAAAGTTAAAATTATTAATAGTGATCCATTTCAAGGTACTTTTTTCAATAGCCTTTTTCTGACAGATCACTTATGAGTTGTATCATGCTGTCATGTTATTTTTCTTTAATATTGTTTGACATTTCATAATGGAAAGACCTACGTCTGAATCGCCTCGCTCTATGGACTCTTCTGGCTCAATGGGTATGTAAATAAACAAAATTGCCACATTTGGGACGAAGAGCAACCTGAAGATATTCAAGACCTGCCACTTTATCAGAAAAAACAACGGTTTGGTGTGGTTTGTGGGCCGGTGGCATCATCGTCCATATTTCTCTAAAAATGGTGCGAACGTAACCGTCAATAGCGACCGTTGACAACCGACTATTTGACGTCTGAAATTGAAGTTCGTGATCTTGGCGACATTTGGTTTCAGCAAGACGGCGCCAGTTCCCACACATCGCATCAATCAATGGATTTATTGAGAGAACATTTCGGTGAGCACATAATTTCACGTTTTGTGCCGGTCGATTGGCCACCAAGATCGTGTGATATCACACCGTTAGACTTTTTCCTGTGGGGATATGTAAAGTCTAAAGTTTATGCGGACAAACCCGCTTCGATTCAGGCCTTGGAGGAAAACATAACGCGTGTCAGTCGCCAGTTACCAGTCGAAAAACTCGAACGAGTCATCGAAAATTGGATTCAACGGATGGATCATCTGCGACGTAGCAACGGCCAACATTTGATAAACATAATCTTCAAAAAAAAAAAAAAATGCCAAAGAATGTTCTTTCAAATGATAATAAACATTCTCCATTAAATTTGAATTGTCTTTGTTTTTTTTTCTCTACAAATAAATAGGGAACCTCGAAATGGATGACCCCTTAGTATAAATAATTTTGGTTGAATGATAAATGTTGAAATAAAGCATTTTTACTTTGTTATTTTTTTTTTTTTTTTTATTATTGTAGCATTTAATACAAATTTCATAAAAATAAATTGGTTTGTTTCAATTGAGATTCCGTAGTTAATATATTGTAAATTTAAGATTTTAATTTTTTGATGACTTTGAAAGTGGTGTAAGTCTTTTTGAAGTCATTGAAAGTATAAATTGTTGTTAGTCACACTTAAAAAATTATTACATTTTAAATTTAAATCAATTTAATATTTAAAAATACAAAACTAGTGCAATAACATATATCCATATTTTTCAAAGTATTCAAATACAAAACCTTAAATATCTCCATTCAAAGAAAACGGCTCAATAATTTAATACAAATATTCATGAGATGCCTGCGACATACTCTAACTGACCTATAAAGATTCCCTTACCTATACAATTGTTAACTAACTCGTTCACGTATGCAGTCGTATGACCTATTTCCCCTTAGAATATTGAAGAATATAATAGAATTATGCTGAAAAGAAATCAGAATCGATGTTGCGAATTATGTTCACAACTCTTGACATAAATTTAAAAACGTAATTATAGAAAAAAAGACGAACAACAAAAAATAAAGAAATAATAAATCGAACTAAATTAAATCATACACAGTTAGCAATATAAATGCGACATATCGTCATTGCAATTGCAAAAAGAACTTTGTCTCTTTCAACAACGAATAATTAAATCTATTTATTTATTTATTTATTTGTTTGTCGGAAAGCTATAGCTGCCTGCACCAGCGAACCCACCTTCCTGAAATTTGCAGATTTGGTTACTAGCTAGGCGGTAGGTAAAATAGGTTATATAGTTTTTTTTAAATTTTAAATGGGCGTGGAACTTACCACACAAAACATATATTTATTATCATGTCGCTTAAGAACTGCAACTGGAAAAATTTTGAATTTTTTTACAAGTAACTCTCTTATTAACATGGATTCACAAAGTGAAAAAATATTATCGTCTACGTATATAGGTAGAATCTTAAAAACTGTAACAGTTAATCCTGTTATTAATTTGCTTAGTTTAGGCAAAAATATTTTGGATTGAAAAAGTGGTCGTAGTACCTCCCATACCAAGAGAAATATAATAGGTATAGTCTTGAAATTTGGCACAAGTAACCCATATATTAGTGTGCATAGTTTTCTTTTTTATAAAAGACAACACCACCTCTGCGAAGCTTTTTGCTTATCTGCAGAAAACACCCAGAGCCTTTGGCGGGAATTGAACCCGCAACCTCTAGACTGATAGACTAGCGCGCTACCAATCAGTATATCGAGGCACTCTGTCAAAACACAGGCTGAATTGGAGCAATTGGCGTCATTCCTTTCATATAAAGTGAAAAATTATTACCGTGTACTTTAAGAACTGTAATGCGTATAGTCTGGCAAATTAATGTATTATAAAGTCAGGCAAAAATTTGGAACAGCGAGCTAGACCTTTAATGCAACGAGAAAAATCATTATCGTGTACTTGGAGATGTATAACATGTAGCCTGAGAATATCAAATATTTTCGGGTACCTCCCAAACCGTTAGCTAGAGATCTGCAAAAATGACGCTCTCTAAATTTGACATAGCCGTCTCAAAGAATAATGGGCGTTTTTGTTTTTAAGCTTGGACAGTGGGATAATAATTTTGCTGAATTAATAGATTAATTTTTCGTGTCAGACTATCTTCAGTACGTGTTTATTTGTAGGTGTCTTTTAAAAGTTATTGTTAAGGTGTCAAATGTGCGATTTTTAATAAGAGAGGCAGAGTTGGAAAACTAAATCGATACTTATCTAAAATTTATTGCTTCAAAATTGTGTTTTTTCTTAAAAAATACTTTATGTATTTCAATGAACGATAAATCACTCATTTTTTTCTTTAATTCATTACAGGAAATGCAAAGCATATGAAAATATAAGTAGAGTATGTTAAAGATTTATGTTTTGCAAAAACGAAGAAAAATAACACTTAAAAGAAAATAGTTAAGTCACGTTTGCAGTTCTTTACATGCACATGCACATGCACATGCACATGCAATCAATCAATAACTCAATGAACAGAGAACATTTTCTTGGAAAAGTGAAAGTGAAATTATTTCAAAAGATTTTTGCAGTAAAAGTTTTGTTAATTTTAACAGCTAAGCAAAAAATTATTAAAGATAAAAAGTTTTTTTTTAGAAAACGTTAATACCTCATGATGCATTCATTAATTTATAAACAAATTATGGGTTCGTTTTAAGTTTTATGACACATATAAATGAAGTTTTTGTTCAAGTTGATTAAAAGATTCTAAAATAATTCCCAACTCTTTGTAATTCTTTAAATAATCACCTCTTATTTTTATTCAAAGGGAGTTATAGAGTATTTTTGGCTTCTCAAAAATTAGGAAAAAGGTTTCCTGATGATCTGGCCTGAGCAACCAGTGAAATACGTATATGAGTTAGCTCTTTTCCCCCAACAAATAAATTGCATTTTTATTATAAAGCGTTATTGGTAACTAGCATAATATTAAATAAATAACATTTAAATTCCCAAAAAATTTGTAAATAAAGAAACCAATAAAAAAATAGGAGTTCCTTTATTTAGCTTACTTCTAGGTGTATTTTAAATTGGAAATTGAAATATCAACATCTATGATATTTCTCACAAATGAGATTTCTAAAATTTTTTATTTATTTTTCACGCTCATAAACGAACAACACAAAATCGTCTGTCTATGATTATGAATGTGTGTAACTGTTTTTTTTAACCATTCATACATGAACTGTGAAAAACAAGAAATATCCATATTATTCATGTCTGATTGATGATAGATTAGCTTCTTCTCAATAATGCTGTTTTACATATATAAGTTTTTGTATAATATATGTATATTATATTTTTTTTTTTTCATTTATGAGTTTTTTCATTTGTGAGAGGTCATTTATGAAATTTCTTACTTTTCACACTTTGTTACTGCATACGCCGTAGTTGGTCATTACAAAATGTGTGCATTTACATGCATACATATACATACAATTGTGCGAATGCTTAATGCGAATATTTTTTCATGATCTTCTCATTTGTGAGAAACTAACAAAATTATAAATACTCATATATGAGCACTTGTTTGATAAACCAAATATTTTTTATAATATTTTTCGGAATCGTGTTATATTCATTATTTATTTTTAATCACGCATGATTCCTTTGAAAATTTATTAAATAAATATTTTATGAAGAAGAATAAAATAAACTTTTTGAAATCGAAATGGTTACTATGGTTTTTTTTAGAAATTTAGATTTGGCTTTCTTTCTAGACTGATTGAATTTCTTATTTAGTCTATTAAGTTTTAAGCATAAGAATCTTAGTTTTTATTCAGAAAAATTGGGAAAAATCCACTGTTGAGCTAGTTGAGCACTAGCGAAATAGCTATCTGGATATGCTTTCCCCATAGTAATCAATTTCGATTATTATATTTTTTTGGAAATAAATATTTTATTTTGCACTCATAAAATATTTATTTAATAAATTTTCAAAGGAATCATGCGTGATTAAAAATAAATAATGTACAAAATATTTTTTCATTAATAGCGTCCTTTTTTATACATTCACTGAAATTGATTACTACGAGGAAGCTAGTTTCTACGGCCATTTCGCTAAGTGCTCAATTTAGCATCATCTTCATAAATTATTATTAATATTTTTCATTTATTCACTTTTGAATAGAAAGGAAAAAAAAAAATAAGTCATGTCACTCATAAATGAACAAACACAAAATATTTTCTAGTCTCTTAAAAATGTGTGAGAAATGAGTAAGCATTTCAGTGCTATGTTTAATATAAATTTCATAGAAAAAATTTATATTATTTATGTCATGAAAATAAAAATAATTATTTTCGTATGAGATGTGTTATATAAAAATGTGGTAAACAGGGTTATAAACGTAAAATGTGATAATTTTTCTAAACATAATTCTTTTAAATGCCATATATCACAAATAATATGACATAACGTAACTTGTTTAAAAGAGTTAAAGATAGGGAATTTATGTAGAAAACTATACACTAGTATCAATTCCAAGATTGGATTTAAATATCATTAGCGCTATTTTAATTAGTTTTGTTTTTGAAAAATTAACTAATTAGCAAAAATTTTTATGTAAAGTTCCTTAATTAAAGATAACACAGGTCGTCAAAATAAGTCGGGAGCTTGAACGTTATTATGTGATTTTAATGAATTTTTATAATGAACTGTTCACAGATTTTTTCTATCACGTTTAGTTTTCGAGATATTCTTAAAATATAAATATTTAAATATTAGATATGTAGTTATTGTGATAACAATGGTCGGCAAAAACACTAGCCTTTCAAAGCTATTATAACGTGCGTGTTATGAATTGACCTTCACAATCTACTGAACCAATAGATCTAAACTAAATAACGTAGAATAAAATTTGGAATCGGAATGATAGAACCAGATGCACAAAAATGCACATATAACTAGTTAACAATCACATATTTTAATAAAATCTATGATATCATTAGGCATAGTATCCTGAAATTATATAGCACAATAGCGTTTATTTCAACTTTACTTTTTGCTGACTAGTCCAGCGTAATTTTTATTCCCTCTAGGGAATTTTGCTACATCACAGCTTATGTAAGCTTAAAATTTAATAAATAAATTGTTAATATTTTATTCAGATATAGAAATGTATTTTATTTAGATAGAGAAAAGAATTAGTGTACTTCTGACTTAACTGTATATCCACAACTGTACCATTTGTGACTGCAAACCAGCTTTCTTATAGAGTGTCTCTTTAAAAATCTCACGTGCTAAAGTTAAAGGTCGCTTACCTTTGCTAAAGTATTTATTTCGTTAAATATTTATTTCTCTCTTTATTTTATTATACACATTTTATTTATTTTTTTTTTTTTTTGAAAATTTTGTTTTACGGTTGGCTGTTTGTTATTTTGTTTTTCAAGTATTTTGTGTTGACACTGATCACGTTCAGGCGCTAAAGAAGTGTTGCTTGACTGCTTATTGTCTTGTGGTATTTTCTTCCCTTACTGTCTTATATTTGTTAATTTACACTTGTCAATGGGTTGGTATGCGTGTGAGTATTCACGAATTTGCTGTTTACATTGTATTGTTAAGTAGACTTCATTGTTACGTGTTTGATAAGAGGAACTATTGAAAAGTGTCAGGAAGCTTTATGTATATTTAAAAGTATGTGTACTCAGAATGTAGCAGTAGTGTTTATATTTCAGTTTATTGCATGTGTGTTTTTATATCAAAACCATGCAATTTATTAGGATGCAACTATCAGCAGTAGTGACAGCCACTTAATCATAAACAATAGCTAAATTTAATTTGATTGTGTGCTATTAAAAAGGTTAATTAGTTTGTTGGTTAGAAACAATCGAAAACTTTAAAGCTACATAAGAAAATTTATATAGTCAGGAAAACAAAAACAGTATTAACTTTAAATTTAAAATAAAAAATTGTTGTTTCTTGTTGTATTTTTCAGATATGTTCAGAAAAAAAAATAAAAGGTTTTTAAACTCTAGTTTAATATAAGTTAGAAAACTATATTTAAAACCATGATTAGCTCAAAAATCCATTAGAAAATCGTAGGCGAAGTAAAATATGAATAAAATGCAAAACTTTTCTAAAAATAATAATGACGTGCAACTCACCATCTGTCTTACCTCTGCTCTATTCCTTTCCCAAAGAAAGTACACAATTAATTTGTATGAATAATTGCCTGATTGTTATCATTCTTAAAAATATTTTATGGTTTGGAAAATAATCAGTCATATTGTTTGCCCAAAATACTTGATCTTTCATAAAAATCACAAATTTATTGAAATATTAGCGAGACCGGGTAATATGAGTAATATGTATTTACTTTTTCTAAGGCAGAAGTTGAAAGATAATTAAAGTCTTCTAACATGTCTGCAGACTCAGATCTGCTTTCTTGACCACTGCCGAATTTAAAATATGGTGGTGTACTTTAGTTTGCAAATGAGTTTTGACTGACTGTTTTTCACCGCAGGATTCATATAAGCAGTCCTGCGAAACCCCTTCCTCCGTTTGTACTGAAAATACTTTATTATTTTTTAAGCAATAATAATCTTTAAAGCTGTAATGCTGTGTTATAATAACAAATTTGTCAACTTGTGTTTTATTAATTTGATATTTAATTTAAAAATGCAGAAGGCTTTTCGAATCGGATTCAACAATATATTAGTTTGAGCATCCTATCGGCAAAAATGTCTCATTCCTATTTTTTTATATTTTCGATAGGACCCACAAACAAACACATTTTCCTTTAACTTTAATTTAATAGCGTGATATTAACCTAAATTATAAATAAACCAGAAAGAATTACAGGGTTAGCTTGTTTCAATGGCCATTTCGCTAAGTGTTTACAAATTTTGTTTTTTATATTTTTAGAGGTAAACAAACTGCAATTGTATTGACCGTTAAAATTCGAATAGCGAATTAACAAATAAAAAAGTAAGAATGCTATATTCAGCTATGCCGAATCTTATATAGCCTTCACCATAGTAATGATAAATTCTCGTATTCCCTTACTCTGTTATGTTTCCCAATTTCATTCCTTTTATAACTATCAATTTCATTTATACAAAAAAAAATATATAATTATAAATGCATGTCACAAATTCCGTTCGGAATTAAAATGATTCCGTAGTTACCATTCCGATTGGAATGGTTTTATCTGCTATAGCTTCCGTTCGGTTTTATAAAAACGAAAAAAATACAAAACCACTTTTAATGTGACATCATAAGAATGAATGTAGCAAAACAATTACCCATGTTCCAGAGCTATATTTCGTTTAAAAGTGGAATGACTTCGTATTTTGCTTCTAACGTAAAAAAAAAAAATCGGAATGAAACCATTTTCAATTTGCTATGTTGAATTGATATTTTAAGCAATTTATAGCCATTTAAACTATTCAGAACATCTTCTTCTTAGTAATGGATATTATTCTGGACCATACCTTAACACTTTACGGCGCACAGTGGTCAAAAATTCATAACTTTTGATTGGATTAGAATTTTTATACGTGGTTTTTGCTATTTTGTAAGTGAGACTTTGGTCTTTAAGTTATGCTATGAATGTAAAAATCGACCAATAAGAAAGAATGTTATGGAGGGTTTAAAATACATTTTAATTTTTATTTGAATTTTTTATGAAGGTGAAGTGATAAACCGTGCTGAAACGGTTTTTGAAGTCTTAAATATTCAGTTATACTTGTAACTAATACTTAGTAAAAAGTTTTCAACTAAAAATTTTCCAAGAAAACGTAACACCAATGCCCTCGCACTGTAGTACATATTTTGAGAAGGGAATCTTCAAAGTTATATTACTCTATAGAAAGTAAATACTAGAGTACCTCGGCAGCCAAAATATTACTGGTCTATTTCAACATTATCACAGGTTCGTCATTGAACAGGTTGGTCCAAAATGGACTTTCTCTTTATCTTGTTAAAATTACCAAACAGATCTATGGATATATTGGGTAAAAAATATAACTAATATTTAAAAGTATTTTTATTTAGCACACAATTATTTTTTGATGCGATTTTTATATTTATTACTCTAATATTGAGTCACATGTTGTTTTTATTGGCAGGGTCCGCAAAAATAAAAGGCCTCAACACCCAAGAAGACTATTTGATAAAAAGTTTTTGTCTTCAGATTTGTATTAAAAAGACCGAAATACTTCAAAAAGCAACGTTGCAAAGCTGTGCAGAAAATAATTGGTTTTGTAAAACTTGTGTATTCATTAATTTGTTCGCAAATAGTGGACCTTGGGTCAGAAAAATTGTTTTGGTGCCCAAGGTCGCTACCGGGCGCATATATATATATATATATATATATATATATATATTATATATATATATATATATATATATATATGGTATAGGAGTGTAGGGAAGGTTAGGACTACAAACTGGTGAAAGATTTATTTCTTGAATTTTTAATATCTTTCAAAGCATCGATTTTTTGTTTTGTCACATTCGTTCTTACGTTTCAATATGTAATACATAAAAAGTGGTTTTGTATTTTCGATTTACTAAAACCGAACGAAAACTATAGAAGCTAAAACTATTCCGATCGAAATGATAACTACGAAATTCAATTCTGAACGAAATATCTGAAATGCTTGAATAAATTAATTTTTTGAAAGTAAAAAAAATTCGTGTTATTAAATCTGAAAATAGATAACAAAAATGACCGAAATATCTTTAATTACAGCAGTAGATTGGTAAAATATGACACAGAATTTTAATAAAACGATGTCCTGAATAGTTTAAACGGCTAAAAATATAAATTCCACATAGCAAATTGAAATTGATTTCATTCCAAAAAAAATTTTTTCGTTTTACGTTTTCTAGAAAAGCAAAGTACGGAATCAATACCACTTCCGAATGGAATTTAGCTCTGTGACATGGCTGATAGATCATTTTTTTGTAAAAGTTTTATCAAAAATGCTTTGTAAATATTTTATCGAAATATTTTTTAAAAAATTTTACGAATTTTTTTTTGTTTTAAATTTTATCAAAAACTTATTGTAGAAATTTTATCAAAAATTTTTTTGTAAAAGTTTATCGAAAATTTTTGTAAAAATTTTATCGAAAACTTTGTTGAAAATTTTATCGAAAATAAATTTAGTTTTATTTGAACTACTTTTAAATGAATTAATATTTATTCTGGCATTACATTCTGCTAGTGACTAATTTTTCTTTATCTCGTTATAATAAAGAACTTAAGCCAGAATAAATATTAATTCTTCTATCGAAAATTTTATCAAAATATTTTTGAAAAATTTTATTTGAAATTTTTGTAAAAATTTTATTGGAAATATTTTTAAACATTTTTTGGAAATTTTTGGTAAAATTTTATTGCCCACAGCATCAAATTGAATGGTCTGATGTTGCGAAATTTTCGAAACTAAGCCTGGCGGATTGGAGGGCTTAAATTTTCAGTACGTCTTCTGGTGTCTCGTAAAAGTTGGTTTCAACACGAACACAGACAGATGGACAGATGGACGGGGAGGCAGACGGACATCGCTTGATCAACTATGTATAAGGATTCAGGATATATATACTTCATAGGGTCTCAAATGAATATTGTAGAAATTACACACTGCATGAAAAACTTAAATATACCCTTTTCCATTTGTGGTGAAGGGTATAAAAAGAAGACGCAATTGTTTTGCATCAATTATAATTAGTTAATATATACAGTCTTTACATTTTCATTAAGTTTATTAAAAACAGTTGTAAGGAAAAAATCAGTGGCATTGAATAGTAGTATCAAAGTGTTTTACTAAATTTTGTATAAGACTAAGTATAAGACTAAGTCCTTTTATATATTAAAATTATTTTTGTTTTAAAATTTAGCATAATTAAATTTTAATTACAACATATTAAAATTTTTTTTTATTTATATTCGTTCTTTTTATATTTTTGCAGGTAAATAATAAACATAAAAATACTTCTGAGCTTTTAAGCGCCAGTGCCGGTAATTATGGAGTTTTATTTGTCAATGACTTAATAATTGTTTTTATCTGTTAAAATTATTATAGCCATTATTTTTTATTACAATTTGTTTTTAAAAATGCAAATAAATATGATCATTAATATTAAAAAAATGCGACTAATGACCCAGCAATTCAAAAAAAAGAAAAAATAATTTTAAATATACCATTCATTGGAGAAGACAAAATTCCAGACAACAGATACATATTCTTTGTCTCAGTTAATAGTGAAGAGTGCAGTAACAAGAAATGCCGATATGCACACAGTGCCCTCACAAAACATACAATTTAAACACTTAACAGAATTTTGTTGACTTTGCTAATGGAGATGTGTGTAGTATGAATTTTTGTACGTCCAAATATTTATGTTTTATATTTTAATCTAAATATGCTCTTTGTAACAATAATAATTTCAGAAATAATCATTATTTTTTCATAGTAAGTAAAATCTTTGTAAATTTTTTTCTAAAGAATATTTTCAACAAAAATTAATAATAGTGTGTTATTACGGAGTCAGATTTAAATAAATAGTGAAACATTTGATTGCAAGTAAGTTGGGAAAACTTGACGATATATCGCAATGTTTTCAGTTGCGTTATATGGTTATATCATCATGTCATAGAAAATTTAACGTTGATTTTATTTAATATGTGAATGACTTTATTTTTATTTCTTCCTTTTTGTGGCTTAATGACCAAAAACCGACTCAGGTCTGCAAATTATAAAATATCTTTAATATTTATTAAGTACTTTCTCAAAGATTTTGTCGATAATTGAAAGTAAAGCTATTGGCCTATAGTCTTCCACTCTCACAGCACTAGTTGTCTTGGGTATAGGTACGATTTTCGCAATCTATAAATCTTTGGGATATGTAGCAGTAGCAATTATGTTGTTGAATATTGTTGTAAGATGAGTAGATATGGTATCTTTACATTGAAACAAAATTTTTGGGTGAAATGTCATCAGGTCCAGAGCTTTTCTTTAAGTCAAATTCTGTAATAATATTAATAATTTCAACCTCTGTTATATAAGAAAAGTTGAAAATGCTTTGACAGCGTTCTAGTGTTCTTAGGCTATTACACGAATCTCCAGGTAAACATAAAATTTCCTCTTTTAAAGTTTTTTACTTAATCCCTAGAAAGAAGGCAATGGATTATTTTCGTTTTGCAAGTGTTAGTGAAGCAGATAGTAACTAATAAACAGTTGCATGAGCAAGCTCATCTAATGGGTGAGCTCATGAGAAAGTCGTCATTACTATTAGTGAGCAAACCTCAGTTCGTATCATAAAGGTAATGAATTGACAAAGTAACGAGTGATTTTTTAAGAGCTTGAGAACTTTTTTTTTAAAAAAAACGCATAAAATTAGCAAAATCTCATCGGTTCTTTATTTAAAACGTTAGATTGGTCCATGACATTTACTTTTTGAAGATAATTTCATTTAAATGTTGACCGCGGCTGCGTCCAATTTTGGGCAACTTTTTCGAGCATTTCGGCCGGAATAGCCCGAATTTCTTCGGAAATGTTGTCTTCCAAAGCTGGAATAGTTGCTGGCTTATTTCTGTAGACTTTAGACTTGACGTAGCCCCACAAAAAATAGTCTAAAGGCGTCAAATCGCATGATCTTGGTGGCCAACTTACCGGTCCATTTCTTGAGATGAATTGTTCTCCGAAGTTTTCCCTCAAAATGGCCATAGAATCGCGAGCTGTGTGGCATGTAGCGCCATCTTGTTGAAACCACATGTCAACCAAGTTCAGTTGTTCCATTTTTGGCAACAAAAAGTTTGTTAGCATCGAACGATAGCGATCGCCATTCACCGTAACGTTGCGTCCAACAGCATCTTTGAAAAAATACGGTCCAATGATTCCACCAGCGTACAAACCACACCAAACAGTGCATTTTTCGGGATGCGTGGGCAGTTCTTGAACGGCTTCTGGTTGCTCTTCACTCCAAATGCGGCAATTTTGCTTATTTACGTAGCCATTCAACCAGAAATGAGCCTCATCGCTGAACAAAATTTGTCACATTTGAACATTTCGAACCGAACACTGATTTTGGTAATAAAATTCAATGATTTGCAAGCGTTGCTCGTTAGTAAGTCTATTCATGATGAAATGTCAAAGCATACTGAGCATCTTTCTCTTTGGCACCATGTCTGAAATCTCACGTGATCTGTCAAATACTAATGCATGAAAATCCTAACCTCAAAAAAATCACCCATTAATACGAACTTTCTATACTAGTAAGCGCCGTACGTTGGGTTGAAATTCCCCGTAATGTACCTTAATTGAAAATTTATATTTTTAGAAAGTAATCTATTTCAGGTTATAGTAAACGAAATTATGCATCACTTATTATCTTTTTCATTTTTCTATGTTATCTACTTTTCGAGTTCTGCGTTGTCAAAGTTGAAGTTTTTTTTTAATTAAATTTTTGTATTTTCCTAGCATAAAAATAATATTTTTTCAATGGAACCTTTAACTTCAGGTATTTGGTAACTTAAATGTGTATCTCAGTTTTTGTTGTAGAAATATTTTTAATATTTTTTTGAAAATAGGTGTAAAAAACAATCATTTTTCACTTTCAAGTGGAAATTCAAATCCGGTTTGGGGAAACTTGGGTAAAAAAAAAAAAATTTGGAATTTTCTATGATATGTCTACTTACAAATCATATAAAAACATTTTGCGGGTTTTTTGCGAAGGAAATAGAAAACAATATTTCAAACAAAAATTCGTGTATGCTTAGCAACGCACTCACTGCATTAATCAATTATGTATGTAAGTGTGTACATATACATGTAGTTTTACATAAATTTTTAATATACGGTCCGCAGATTATTACTCATGCGCTGTTACCCATTGCCCAGTTATCGGTGGAAGCACAGGAAGCTCGTAATAAAGATTTTAAATCATATAGAGAACATTTTTCATCGAATTGCAGTCGTGAAAAGTCCAATGAAGATAATTTCAATAGATTTTTAATAAGCTCTGATCCTATTATTAGTAATATGAGCAAACATTACAAAATGAAAATTAGCGTGTTACCACAGCAGGTATTGGACCTTCTGTTATTACCTGAAAATAATTCCGATGATATTTATTTTTATGACAACGAATATGAAGACTAAGGCCCATTATTATAACTTGCCTTTAGCTAAAGTTAGGATTTTGCTGGAGCGATAAGTAGTGTTTCGTTATAACAATGAGGATAATGCTAATTGCTATAACTTGTCCTTATAGTACGTGATAGTTAAAAAAGGCTTTTAGCTTACTTTTAATAACGAAAAACTATTTATCGCTCTAACAAAATCCTAACTTTAGCTAAAGGCAAGTTTTATTCTTAACACTTTAGGTAGCGCTTAGGTAGCCGCAAAAGTGAAAAATTTCCCGAAAATTTTTAAATTCATTTCAGCTACCTATGCGCTACCTAAACGGTGTTAAGGATCACTCCTAGGAAGTTCATATGTTCTAGAAAGTTGTTTATTGAGATCTTAGGTTCAGGTTTTGTAGTTGATTGTTTCCTTGAATTTTGAACGGTTTGCTACCTATGGACCTGAACAGGGGAAAAAAGGTAAAAAAATTGAATTTTTTTAAAGTTTTTTGCGATTTTGACCTTGAAGGTGAAGTGTTTTTTTGATTTTATATGTTAACAATTTTTGTTCTTTATGACAACAGCTACAACTTTCCGCAGAGAGTATATCAAAATTTCAAACGGATTGCAAAATATGAGCTTGATTAAATGATCTTTTTTTGCAAAAATGACATCTAGGCCCCACATCTTTGAGAGCCCATAAAAAAAACATGGAGGATTTTGGGCAAAACTGGGAGACAGGGTTCTTTTTTTTTTGGTCTTTTATGACGTAGTGGTGTTCGTATATGGTTATTTCTTAAAAAATTACACAGTGTGCGTATTAAGCATAAAATGTAAATTTATATTAATAAAAACTTTTTAATAAATAAAGATTGGTGTGGCCTATTTCCGGAAAAATTTTTATGGGGGCTATACGAAATCATTACCGATTTCGTTGATTTTTTGTATGAGTTACTAACCTAAAAAAATCAAATTGCCCAAATTTCATTCACCCCTGGCGTTTAAAAAAAATTTTTTTTTCAAAATTGATTTTTTTTAAAGTAGTAATGACCCACTTAATACTACGAAACGAAAAAATTAGTGCTATCTCTAACGCCTGAATTAAGAGCTGTTTTTAGGAATTTCAACCCTATGTTCGCCGTGTTTACTCGTCTTATGTTCGAAAAACTCAGTGTATTTTGTTTAGTAGTTGCGTAGATCTTTTGAAATAGGCTTAGTGCTTTGTGCTTGCACTAGTGTTTTTTTTTTATTTCTTAGAAAATTGAACGTAAGTAATATTGTTAAAAAATGCTGTGTTCTTTGTTTGTACACTTACTTATACAACTTGCGTATTGAAACTGAAAGCTCATCGCATTTAGCTCACTGGTCTTGGCTGTTTATTACTATGCACTCATCGATACTCGATATTTTGCTATTAATAGGCATAATATATATATAAACTTAATAAATAACTTAATAAACCAAAGGTGTAATCTCTTTCGATTTTAGAAAAATACAGTATCCCATTATTGGAATTATTGGAAAGTCAAATACATGTCATAATTTCTAGCAATTGCTTAAAATCGACAACAAATTTTTGCAGATTTTTAAGTAAGTGATTTTTCTAAAATTAAATAATGCCAGAAATGCTAAATACGTAAATGAAAAATGCGAAAAATAATGCTAACTGCTAAATGAAAAAGTTGTTTAGCTGAAATGGCCACACTGGTTCTAGTTTCTTCTTTAATGTTGCTAGTTTTACAAAATTATATTATAATCTTCATTAAACAGAAAACTTTATGTAAACCGCTGCAGGGAGCTCGTTCACATTTAACATTATAACAACTTGATTTTAATTTTAACTGTGTTACTTAATCTGTATAGAATTGGTACTTGGTTTTTATGAAAAAAAATTGTGCATGCGACGCACAATGTCACAAAAACTAAAATAGAAAACGTGGTCTGATGTGAACCAAATTTTGCAACGAGTTGTCAGTTATCACTATTAAGGAAATAAATAGAAAATGCAGCGTTTACGCCCACCTCCACACCTCCTGATGATACAGAGGAATTTGGGGCTTCTTAAATTGGTCGAACTCTTCAGCCCTAATAGTTTAAAGAGTCTTTTTCTTTATTTATAATTTATGCACATACAGATATGTACATATATCATAAAAACATCATACCAACATCATAATGCTCCTATTTAAACTATAAATTCAGTAAAAAAGTATATTAAATAGCCAATTATTACATTAGTCAAACTCCCCAAATCTGAATATAATAGAAATCGTTTGGGATGGTTATCCCAAAAAGTGTGTAAGTACAGGAAAGAATGTGAAGCCGTGCAGAAATACTGGGACACAAAAATTAAGTAAATTTGATGTTAATCAACTTTCTGCTAACGGTACGAAATGTTTATATAGCGACATAGTGTTAATAATTCTAGGATGGGCCACAGCAACTCTAGGGTGGGCATTCCTTGCTCTATGTAGGTTTCAATTTAAAAATATTTCTTTTTGTTGATTTGACATGTAATGGTCGATTACTACTTTTTTTTATTATAACGAGTGATTTTTTAAGAGCTTGAGAACTTTTTTAAAAAAAAACGCATAAAATTTGCAAAATCTCATCGGTTCTTTATTTGAAACGTTACATTGGTCCATGACACTTACTTTTTGAAGATAATTTCATTTAAATGTTGACCGCGGCTGCGTCTTAGGTGGTCCATTCGGAAAGTCCAATTTTGGGCAACTTTTTCGAGCATTTCGGCCGGAATAGCCCGAATTTCTTCGGAAATGTTGTCTTCCAAAGCTGGAATAGTTGCTGGCTTATTTCTGTAGACTTTAGACTTGACGTAGCCCCACAAAAAATAGTCTAAAGGCGTCAAATCGCATGATCTTGGTGGCCAACTTACCGGTCCATTTCTTGAGATGAATTGTTCTCCGAAGTTTTCCCTCAAAATGGCCATAGAATCGCGAGCTGTGTGGCATGTAGCGCCATCTTGTTGAAACCACATGTCAACCAAGTTCAGTTGTTCCATTTTTGGCAACAAAAAGTTTGTTAGCATCGAACGATAGCGATCGCCATTCACCGTAACGTTGCGTCCAACAGCATCTTTGAAAAAATACGGTCCAATGATTCCACCAGCGTACAAACCACACCAAACAGTGCATTTTTCGGGATGCATGGGCAGTTCTTGAACGGCTTCTGGTTGCTCTTCACTCCAAATGCGGCAATTTTGCTTATTTACGTAGCCATTCAACCAGAAATGAGCCTCATCGCTGAACAAAATTTGTCACATTTGAACATTTCGAACCGAACACTGATTTTGGTAATAAAATTCAATGATTTGCAAGCGTTGCTCGTTAGTAAGTCTATTCATGATGAAATGTCAAAGCATACTGAGCATCTTTCTCTTTGGCACCATGTCTGAAATCTCACGTGATCTGTCAAATACTAATGCATGAAAATCCTAACCTCAAAAAAATCACCCATTATTAACAGACCTCATGTTTTAATTTTTTGCAAACGTACAGGACTGCCTTCCGTGGCTTTTTGATTTATCTACTTTTAAAATTTTTAAAACTACGCATAAAAAAATATCGAAAATAGGAATCAAAACAAACTTAAATTGACTTTTTTTCATATAACATGGAATTCTTTAAAAATACACAAATTTGTGCAATAGTTTGTCAAATTTTACTTGAAAATACGATTTTTTATATGGAAACATTAATTTTTTGATTTTATTATATATTCCTCTTAAGATGGAGGAATATTACTTCTCTGGGCCAAACATCAGAGAGATGACCAATAAATGATATCAATAATTCCGTAGTTTTGGCAACGCAACTGAAGTCAGTTGCCATCCGACTTATAAATTTATATTTATATTTTTTCTCTAAGAAGAAGAAATTAAACATAATATTTTACCAACTAATCAAATAAAATTTTCGATTAATCGATCAGTTTTGATGTTTTTTTTTTAAGAAAAGTAACACTCAGGCAATTAATGCCTATATTAACCATGTTACTTCCTTTGAAAAGGGGTAGGGGAGTAGGTAAGACAGATGGTAAGTGATAGTAAGGCGACACTTATGGCAACACGGCAATTGCACGTTATGATTATTTTTAGAACAGTGTTGCAGCGCCTTTTGTGTTATGTATTATGTAGACCTATTAGATTGAAGCTAGCATAGCCAATTTATAATTATTCTACTTAGCCGCCGATTGCCAAAATACCCCTCTGTGCGTCGTCAGAGTCGTTGCAATTTTTTGTTTCAAATTTCCTCTTTTTTTTAATATTTCATCCACACCTAATTTAAGGCTCTTATTATGTAGACCTATTAGATTGAAGATAGGACAGCCAATTTATAATTATTTTGTTTAGCCGGCGATTGCCAAAATACCCCTCTGTGCGTCGTCAGCGTCCTTACAATTTTTTGTTTCAAATTTCCTCTTGTTTTGAAAATTTTCCATCCACACCTAATTTTAAGGCTCTTAATGGTATAATGGTGCAGATATGGTTTAAGGTTGTATATTAAATGAATTATTGTACAGCTCTGAGAATAGTGTCTAAAATTTTTCGTTTACAAAAATGAAAAGGTTTTTAGTATAATTTTTTCTGTTGGAAATAGTCAATTTTACGGAAACCTATATTGGTACCGAGGTACTACTAAGCAGACATGGTGGGATTCAATTACATTTCAAATACAATTACAGGTAATTTGTAATTGAAAATTTCCAATTACTAAATACAAGTAATTGCAATTGAAATCAGGGACAAAATCAATTACAATTACTTGTAATTTGTAATTGAAAAATTTCAATTTCAATTACATGTAATTAGTAATTGAAAATTCCCAATTACTAATGACAAGTAATTGTAATTGAAAAAGTTAAATTACAAGTAACTGTTTACAGATTTACTTGCGTGGTCTAAATTCGTTTCTAAATTACCTCAAAAACTATCCTACAATACTAAAGGCTTTTTACGGTCTAATACTCCCTTAACATCTTCAAGACCAGTTGAAAGGTTATATTTGTTCGCTAGTATTATCTTAACACTAAGGCGCCAAATTTATTTATTAAAATAGGATTGTTATTATTTTTTATAATTTATATGTAATTGAACATTTTTGTAATTAAATATTTTTTAACAATAATTACAAAAAAATGTATTCATTACTTCAAATTTTCAATTACATGTAATTTGTAATTGAAAAATTTCAATTACAATTATATGTAATTAGTAATTGCATGTGTAATTAATTACAAAATGTAATTGATATAGCCCAAGTATGCTATTAAGGTACCTCCCTACAAAGTCGTTTTAGTATTTATGCAGACAGATAGACAGACAAAAATTCCAAAAATTGGTGTTTTGTATACTTAATCGATTAATAACTGCACCAGCAACAAAATTTTAATGTACAGACGCGGCCACTTTACAGTTTTATTATGTGTATAGATGAATAGGTGTTGATATATTTTCATAAAACGTTATTCATTATTTTAAAGAGAAAAACTGACAGCTTTTGTTTTACTGAATGTTAATTTATTCATTCAGAAATTTACAATGAATTGAAATCATTATTTTTTCATGTTGACTTTAAATCGGTTTTTCCTATGTATGTATGTACATATAATAGCTTCAAGCTAAAATATTAACAGAACATGCATTTCGGTTGTTAAATGTGTTTCTGTAATGAAATTGAAACAACACTAAAATGTAATTTCATTTTTTGCTTTGAAATAGTTGCATCCTACCAGTTTTAGAAAAATTAAATATCATACCTGAATACCAATTTGGTTTCAGGCACAAGCATGGTACGTCTGAGCAAAGCCATCGTATCGTTAGCTTTATTAGAGATAAATTGGAAATCAAAAAATATTGTTCAGGAGTATTTCCTGATGTACAACAAGAGTTTGATAAAGTTTGGCACACTGGGTTATATTATAAATTAAAAAAACTACTTCCAACTCCTTTCTTTCTACTGTTAAAATCATATTTAGCTGACAGGTATTTTTACGTCAAAGTTAATGATGAATTCTCCAAAATGTATGATATATAGGCAGCGTTTTAGGACCAATTCTATATACTATTTTCACGTCAGATATGTCAATAACCGATAACGTACTAGTTGCAACATATGCAGATGACACTGCTTTACTAACTTCTGACATATGTTCAAACAATGCATCAAATTTAGTCCAAAGAGAACTCAATGCAATTGAAGCTTGGATGAACAAATGGAACATTAAAGTAAATGCCGAAAAATCCTTACATATCACTTTCTCTTTGAGAAAGAGCAATTGTCGCAATGTATATTTGACTAATATACCAATTCCTCAAAGTGTCTGCGTTAAATATTTACGAAGGCATATCGATAGAAGATTAACTTGGAAAACACATATCAAAGCCAAAAAACAGCAATTATATATTAAAACAAAACGACTCTTCTGGCTATTGAACCCCAAATCACAGCTAAACTTGGAAAATAAAATAATAATTTATAAAACAATTTTGAAACCTGTTTGGACGTATGGGATACAGCTATGGGGAACAGCCAGCAATTCTAACATTGAAATCTTACAAAGATATCAGTCCAAAACTCTAAGGTCAATTGTAAACGCTCCATGGTTTGTATCAAATAAATCGATTTATGATGATCTCCTTATCCCAAAGATTATAGATGAAATTAGAAGATTCAGTGAGAACTATCTAGGAAGGTTAAGTAATCATATCAATCCATTAGCTATTGCACTACTTGATGATACAGAAGAATTAAGAAGACTGAAAAGATTCCATGTACTGGATTTTCCGTTTCGGATCCAATTTTTAATTATCTTGTATATATGTACAATATTGTAAATATTCTAAAATATTGTAACTATTGTAAATATGCAAATATTGTAAATATGTAAATATTGTAAAATATTGTAAATACTGTAAATATTGCTCAAAGTTTATTATATCCGGTGGCTTATATGTACATTGTTGTTCTCAATGGAGTTCAACAATTAATGATATTTTTATTGTTATAAAATTTACTTATTAACCTTAAATGGATAAAATGTAAACAAAAGAATATATTAAAAAAAAATAGTTGCATCCTAAGAATTTAATGAAACTAGTATATTTTGAACATTGTAATGAAATTTATTTTAGCTTTAAAATTAAAAAAGTATATAACACCTTTAAACCGCAACATAAATAAAATTACTGAATATCCGTTCAATTTTATATTCACAATTTTTTTATTTTACTTCGTTCGTTTAAATTTCTTTATTTAGTATTTTTCTTTTTCAAAATAAGCCCTCCTTCATCTTAAGGATTTGCAAGGGAATGAGCTTTAAAAACACGAAAGCAGTTCATAGCCAAGTGCATATATCCGTTGAAATAACGCGCTTTTGTTCCCGATTCCCTTTGTATTCTTTAGCTGTTGTCTGCAACTAAAGTGTTACAATCTTGCTATTATTGTGTAAGCCGGCACTTATTATTGTAGATGTTGTTTTGTCTTCATTCCACTTAAGACTTTGCTTTATTTTTTTCTTTTCCGCAACATTTTTCAACAACACTTATTTATTCACAGTTACTAAATTATTGTGTGCAGTTGCAAAGAAAAACTCTTTTAAATTCAACAGCCCCAAATTGAATGGAGAGCAATAAAGAAGCAGCAAAAAAAACGAAACAATTTTCCAGCAGTTGCACCTTCATATATGTAAACGCTTCAATAGTATCAGTTGCAAGGCAATTGCTTAACGATTTAGTGTTGTGCCAAAATATGGAAAAATAGTCAAAGGAAATTTACTTTACAACTAGAGGATTTATGTGGCATTCGATGAGTGGAGGAATAATAAAAAAAGATAATTTTAATTAGCTGTATCATATTTTTAATATTAAGGTGGGAGAACATAGTAGATTAGTTTGTATTTTGTTTTAAATGTAAATATAGCTTAACCTGTCTCCATTTCTTTGTTGTGGGTTTGTATGAAATCATTAAATTTACAAATTTTGGATTACAATTTCTCTTCTGTTGTTACTTCTTTAGCAATAAGATCAGCTTCGGTTAAATTTTCTTTATACTCCATTATTTTGCGTTTAAAAGAGCAGAACTTGAATCCATTTCATACGGGGTCTAGCGGAGGCGGTGTAACCTGCTCAGAATAGCAGAGTGCCTCATTACACACTGCAATTGATACATCATTAAGGGATGGTAGTGTCGGTGGTTCTTTTAATTTTTTTTTTTTTCATCAAATTCACCGAACTTATTAATGTTTTCTAAGCCCTCTACCGACTCCTTCATTCGTACCAGTTCAAAGATACATTGCTTGCTTGCTGTTAAAATTTTAGTTTGATTGGTCCCTCCTTTAGTCGCCCGTTGGTTTTTCATATTTTCGGCAGCTTTTGATAGGACATACCTTTTTTGATCGTTCCAAAGCTGTTGAACAAAAATGGAACATTTAAAATTATAAACATATGTATTTATAAACATTTTACCTGTTTCCATTCTGTAACATTTTTAATTGGAGTATCAGCAGTGTTTAGCTCTTCCGTAAGCGACTTTCAAAATTCTGTTACTACTTTTATTGAGAGTTTGATAAACCCACAAACAAGAGATCTGTTATTTTGCATTCTATTTAGCATAACATCACTTTGCATTTTATTTACGTATTTTGTCCTGAAGTATTTTTTAAAAACTTTAATAAACATATTTAAATAATTAAAACAAATATATACTAACAAACATATTTATGTGTACAATTCCCTAGCAAAAATGAAGTGAAAAATCAATGAGAAAAGCGAACAAATTCCGAGAAAAAAAATTATGAACGATAAGGGCAATTTTTTGCCGGGAACATTTTACACGTTATTATTCTCGACTGAATTACCTCAAAAATATTCTTTCATGGGAGATTTTCATGATCGCAAATACGTGAAGAGGGAAAAAATTACGAGGGAAATATTATTCACGATAGGGGTGAATATATTCTATAATAATAATCATAATAAGGCCGAATAATAGACCATTCTGATATGTTTCCGAGTGACCCAGACTATTTCTGAGCAATTCTCAACACAGAATATTTCAGGATTTTCTGGAAAGTGCACCAACTTTTATATTGTACAAATATATACTATAATGGCGTAGAAGGTTATGGCTATGATTTTTGCATTGGGCATGATATGTTTTCATCACTTGGGAAAAGGACGGCTGAATATTATTCTTTATCATTATAGGAGTGGTATTAAAAGCTATGAATTATATATAAAATATAAAAGTGTGTTATGTTTGCTTAAAAATGTCAATATTTGGATTACGTATATTTTAGAGGTTTGCTTATTTTGAAGTCAAAGACACACAGTTACAGTAAACATTGTCACCCTTTATGGATAACGCTTTGTTAAATTCATATAAGAACTAAACAAAGATTTATTTTAATTGCCATACTTCGGGCACTTGTGCAATGTATATTTTGCGTTTCATTACAAAAAATGGACACAATCAGCTAAACTGGACCTAAGAAAATGTTGTTAGTAGATGTTAAATCAACCTATTGTTTTATTATACAGCCAATTTGTAATAATTTATAACATTTAAACCACTAGCGTATGAGTAATATTTATATATTTTAACAATCATACTGCTGTAAGATTACTTAGGGTTAAAAAATATATATATTTTACACAGCCGTAATACTGGTTCCATTATTATAACATGCCTTTAAGATTTTGTTGGAGCGATAACTAGTTTGTCGTTATAATAATGAGGATAATGCTCTTTGCTATAACTTGTCCTTATAGTACGTGATAGTTAAAAGTGGTTTTTAGCTTACTTTTAAGAGGTCGGGATTTTGACGGATTTATACGTTTTGAGGTTTCCTGAATCCATTCTGACTATTTTCTCGATGATGTCTGTGAGTGGGTGGTTTAGTATGCCACTATTTTTGTGGAGTTTGCACAGGTCATACCGTTTGACATATCAAAATGAAACTTAGTATGTGCATTTGGTATATGGAGATGAAGAGCTGTATAGTTTTTGGGCATAATAGGAAGGGAGCAAGGGATAGTTTCCTGACCCCCAAATTTTGTGAACGCTCTACAGGTCATACCGTATGACATATTAAAACGAAATTTAGTACCTTTGGTTTATGGAGATAAAGAGTTGTATAAATTTTGGGCATAATCGGGAAGGGGAAAAGGTCATACCGTATGACATATTAAAACGAAATTTAGTACCTTTGGTTTATTGAGATAAAGAGTTGTATAAATTTTTGGCATAATCTGGAAGGGGAAAGTGGTAGTTTACTTACTCCAAAATTTTGTGATCTCTCTACTGGTCATATCGTATGACATATTAAAATGAAATTCAATATGTGCCTTTGGTTTATGGAGATGAAAAGCTGTAATTTTGGCCATAATCGGGAAGGGGCAAGGGGTAGTTTACCTAACACCCCAAACGGAAAATAATTAATTTTTCGATTCGAATATACTTTGAACTTTTATTTTTATGTAATATATCCATAAAAATATTTGTTTCCATTTGGTGTGGTAAAGTTGAGTGTAGGCCACTCCAGTTTTATTTAAAAATATTAAAAAAAAAATTTTTAGCAAATTTTTTCCCATAGTTAGTGAGTGAAATTTAAAATATTATAGAAAAATTTCAAGGTCATATCTTTTTTGAGTTAAAATCTAAACTATTTTCAATTTTAAAATTCCAAAATCATTAATTTTTTTGTTCATTTTAGCCTAACAGCCGTAAATCTTATTTTTTTAATAACAGTCCTTGTGTAAACTAACTATATGTACGTGTCTTTAAACGAAATTTCGTGTAAAATTAATCAACCTTGTAGAAGATGGTCTTTCTTAATTTTGACCTATTTTATATCGAAGTATTGACTTTAGCCTATATTTTTAAAATCCCAAACCTGGGATCGAAAAAAAAAGAATACTGCCATAATAAAGCTATATATACTCTCAACTTTTGCTGAAAGTAAATCATGTGTGGAATTTATGGGCAAAAGACTGCACAAAAATAATTTTCGAATTTTTTAAAATCAATAATTTTCGTTTTTAACTTAGAAAAGATATAATATTGAAATCTTTCCACAATATTTGAAATTTCTCTCACTAACTATGGCCAAAAATTTAAAACTGGACTAGGGTATTCTAGGGATTCTAAAAAATTTAAACTAAACTGTAAAACCGTCATATACAGTAAAAGATATACATACACTTGGAAATATTATAACATATATAACAGCAATTTATTCCATAGTGTTAAGTTTTTATCAATTCCAGTGTTTGTTATATTATTTTCTTAAATGTATGTGGGAATAGTTGGCTAAATTTCTTTATTTTCAAAAAAAGTAGTCCGTTTGTACAATGACTTGACTTGACCACATCATATATGTATTTTTCTTTTTTTTTCATTACGTAAGTTAAAGTCTTTTAGAACCGATAAAATTCGTATGTGTGCTTATACTGACGATGATTTTTTAATGGTAAACAAACCTCTTTTATTATATTTGTATTTTAACTAATAATATTGATTGCTTGACAATTTGTTTACTTGTTTGTTTTTCTGTGGGCGAATTGTAAGAGTATTTTTGGAATATTTATACAACATTGGTAGTTATATTTTATCGCTTGTTATTGCTAGTAGAATATCAGTTGGTTTTATTACATTAAACGGTTGAAAATATAAAAAAGTATTGTCAATTTCTTAAGGAAAAAAACTAGAATAAAATTAGAGTAAAACAAAAAAAAAAAGATATTTGGCTCACAAGAGACGTTATGAAATTTAATATTTATTTACCACTTTTATTAAATAAAAAAGCGTTTTTGTTCGCTTCTTTGACAGAAAGATATAGCTACCTACATCAGTGGGCCGATTTCCCTGCTATTTCCAAAACATGTTGCTATCTAGTGGATAAAATATATACTTTTAAAGTTTTAAGTTCGCGTGATACTTATTAAACACAGTAAATATGTATAGTCGTATTACTCGGGAACTATTATAGACAAAATCTTTAAAATATGTACATTTTACTCTGGTATTAATATACACACAGGAATCTAGAAATTTTGCTCATGTAACCTTCATATTAATGTGCATAACCTAGCAGAAAGCGGGCTAGATTGTAATAATGTGAGTAATACCTTCCACACATAGCATAAACTTTATACGTGTACCTGAGCAACTATAAAAGTAGAGCCTTAAAATTTTGTTAGATAAGTCCCATATAAATGTGCACATGCTGGATTGCTACAATACAAAGTTAAAACTATTATCCTGTTCTTAGGGAAGTGCTATACTTAGAAATGATTTTTTGGAAATAATCACCTCATCAATGTGCAAAAAAACATGTTGGATTAGATTAAAGGAAGTGGTACCTCCCACACAAATCAAACATTTATTATCGTGTATCTAAAGAACTTATTATAGTAGTAGAGACTTGCAATTATATGGGAGAAACTTCCTTAACAATGTACTAGATTAGAAAAATAGGTGAGAACTATAAGGTGTAGAGTTTTGAAATTATGACCACGTTAAACACTTCATATCTCTGCCACCACAAGCCTAAATGTGTGCTCATTATACAGTTGGTTGAAGAAATGGAGACATAAAATTTATCAGACAACTTTCACACTACAAGGCTCATGCATAAAAATTAAAATTATATCTATGTATATATACTGAATTCAAATATTGCGTTATACCTCTTGATCGAAGCGTTAAGGCAAACATTTGACTCAAATAGTCAAATATTTGTTTTCCATAGTCGGACCATATAATACTATTGATAGGTTAACAGCTGGTTCTTGTCAAAGAATATTACTTTTTGAGCAAATAATTATTTGTTTTTGCTAAGTTTTGTAAGAGAAAACAGAGGCAAACAACAGAGTTTCTCGCTTTTAAAATGTTATCATAATAATTAATAAATAAAATAAAATGAAATAAAATAAAATAAAATAAAATAAAATAAAATAAAATAAAATAAAATAAAACATGATAACAAGCTATTTTGAGTATCTTCATCCTAGAGGATAAAATTTAATCCTTAAACGTGCTAAAATATCGGTATGTCCGTCTGTTACAAAGCTCCTTCTTTCTTTTAAACGGTAATAGCTATACACTTGAAATTCTTACAGAAGGTAACGAGTGATTTTTTAAGAGCTTGAGAACTTTTTTTTTAAAAAAAAACGCATAAAATTTGCAAAATCTCATCGGTTCTTTATTTGAAACGTTAGATTGGTCCATGACATTTACTTTTTGAAGATAATTTCATTTAAATATTGACCGCGGCTGCGTCTTAGGTGGTCCATTCGGAAAGTCCAATTTTGGGCAACTTTTTCGAGCATTTCGGCCGGAATAGCCCGAATTTCTTCGGAAATGTTGTCTTCCAAAGCTGGAATAGTTGCTGGCTTATTTCTGTAGACTTTAGACTTGACGTAGCCCCACAAAAAATAGTCTAAAGGCGTCAAATCGCATGATCTTGGTGGCCAACTTACCGGTCCATTTCTTGAGATGAATTGTTCTCCGAAGTTTTCCCTCAAAATGGCCATAGAATCGCGAGCTGTGTGGCATGTAGCGCCATCTTGTTGAAACCACATGTCAACCAAGTTCAGTTGTTCCATTTTTGGCAACAAAAAGTTTGTTAGCATCGAACGATAGCGATCGCCATTCACCGTAACGTTGCGTCCAACAGCATCTTTGAAAAAATACGGTCCAATGATTCCACCAGCGTACAAACCACACCAAACAGTGCATTTTTCGGGATGCATGGGCAGTTCTTGAACGGCTTCTGGTTGCTCTTCACTCCAAATGCGGCAATTTTGCTTATTTACGTAGCCATTCAACCAGAAATGAGCCTCATCGCTGAACAAAATTTGTCGATAAAACACATTTCGAACCGAACACTGATTTTGGTAATAAAATTCAATGATTTGCAAGCGTTGCTCGTTAGTAAGTCTATTCATGATGAAATGTCAAAGCATACTGAGCATCTTTCTCTTTGGCACCATGTCTGAAATCTCACGTGATCTGTCAAATACTAATGCATGAAAATCCTAACCTCAAAAAAATCACCCATTATATACACAAAATTGATTGATATACACAAAAATGATAAGATAAATGTACCTAGTGTGACCACAAAAAACAAACAAACATTTTTCTTTATTTTTATTCTCTTTATATATTTTCTTTGATTTGAGAATGGTATATATCTGTCTTGCTATTAGCCAACCTTTGGTTAGCAATTAACAACAATTAGATATTTTTATTTTACAAATGTATATTTTGATTATTAACACAATAGTGTTGAAGTTAACAATGTCATATATATATTCATATATATGAAATTATATGAATTTTATTTGAACTATTTTTGAATTAATAAATTAATCATTTAGGCTAGAGTTCTTAATTATAAAGAGATAAAGAAAATATATAAAGAGAATAAAAATAAAGGAAAATGTTTGCTTGGTTGTATAGTATAAAAATAAATAGTGTTTAAAAGTGTAAAACAATGTCAAAAAGCTCTATCTCCTATGAAATATAATGTAAAAATTAAAATTTCTCACATCCTATTTCTTTGATAAGTTTGTTTAAATAGAAAATTAATAACAATTGAAACTGCCTTGAGATAGATACGAAGAGTACTGATGACGGACGTAGCTCCATAGAAAATGCATTCTGCTTTGCTGATGTCTAAGTTTTCTATATCTCTTTAAAATTAAGAACTTAAGCCTAAATAATTAATTTATTAATTCAAAAATAGTTCAAATAAAATTCATATAATTAAATAATTAATATATGCATATTGATAATTCTTTTTCCTAAGCGCTATTAAATTTTATAAACATTATAAAAAAAATTATTTCCAAAATATTGGGAAAATTTTGAAAACAAAAGAAAATTGTATAGTTAATTAATTTCTAGTGAGCACTATCCCTATTATGTGTTTTATATATGTGTTTGATTTATGTATTGTATTAAATAATTTGCTTAAAGTTCATTGCCTTTTAATACGCTTGAGATCACAATTTCCTTATGGTAATTTAATTTTAAAACAAACCTTTTAAACGTACACTTCGAAAGTTTCCTGTCGAAAAACGCATTAATGAAACATGTGTTATTTCCTGCCGTAAACCCCAAAAGAGCTACAGCAAATTGATTTATTAAGACAATTTACTTATAGTCTTCAGTACATATGTACATGCAATATTCGTGCTGGTATTTAACACACCCTCGATGAAAAAAAGGCTCTAAATTTGTGAGGCTCAAAAGGCATCAAAATATAAGTTGATTTCTTGTTCCTTTCAACGACAAATATTGTTGTACCAACAAATCATGTGGTAGAGCCGGCTAATTTATATCACCATATTTAAAAATAACAGGCGCGAAAAGTGGTATATCAACATCTTTAATGGTGTTTGAGTTAATTTACTTGCTGCAACAAAATATTTGATTTTCTCTCTTCAGAACTTACCTGCTAAAGTTACACTACTCAGCTGAAAAATATTTTATATTTTTTTATTTCATTTAACTCGGTGTCTCGTTATATTTAACCAAAATTTCATAAGGGTTGAGTGGGAAAGTATTTTTTACAATATTGCAGTCAGTTCGATACATAAATAAAATTCAATGTATTAATATTGCTGTGGCCCCTAGAGAGGCCTTTGCTTTGCTTTTTATTTACTTCTTAGTAATTATAGCAGTTGCAGAACATGTCAGGTGCAATCATATAGAAAATATTAAACCATTTGATTGCTTAAAGCAAAACTTTTAACATTTGCATAATGCTGCTTTACATAAATATGTTGGTATGTTTCTTTAATTGTTCATATTCTGTAGGGAATTCCTCTCTAAACGTTTGAATACACACTGGTATATAAATTGTGTAGGTAAAATTACTTGTAGAAGACAATGACAACAAGATGCAGCTGAATGAACAGGAAATACAACAGTATATACGGGCTAAAATATATAAATCCACTACATATATAATATATATAAATAAAATCGTATATATTTATATCGCCATGTAACAAAGGCAATTAAATTTTAGTATTAAGTTAATTGGTTTTATAATAGTATTTACTCAGATAATATTACAATTAGAATTATAATAAATCTTAAAAAAAATAAAAAAACTAACAAAAAAACCTCATCGTTAATAAAATACTTGTTATGACTTAGATAAACTGTATTGAACAATTAACCCGTATTATATTTGCTGTCATCAACATCGTCGTCAGTTCTGCGTCAACATCATTTTATGAGAGCAACAATACTAATTTTATATTCCCTAATAAACCTAGGACAATGTTGACTGTTTATCGTTAATGTTAATAAACTACAACACATACATATGTATATCTAATTCTTGACTCAACTAATTCATTTTGTTTAATATTTTCATTATTTATTTTAAGTCACGCATGATTCCTTTGTAAATTTATTAAATAAATGTTTTATAATCATAAATTTTGTAAATTTATTAAATAAATATTTTATGATTATAAAATATTTATTTAATAAATTTACAAAGGAATCATGCGTGACTTAAAATAAATAATGTATTTAACACGATTCCAAATATAATTTTTTGTTTAATATTTTCGTTAGAAAAAGTTTTGTGAAAAACTTCAAATTGTATATAAAAAATATAAATCAAAATAAAAGTTATTTAATTACGATTCTGATCGGAAATAGAAAAAGGAAGACTCCTGACAGTAATTAGACATATTTAAATTACCAGATGAAAAGTGAAGTATATTAAAATTCGTCTATTTCCAAATAATACATTTAGAGTGCCTCTGTGGTAGTGTGCTAGTCTATTAGTCCGGTGTTGTGGGTTCGTTTTCCCATCAAAGACTCTGAAATTTTTCACTACAAGTAAGCAGAAAAGAAATAATCTGGTAGTCTACAAATGGTTAACTGCGTTAGTGATAGGTCACGAGCTGTCAATTATCTCGCCAAGTTAAAAATCTGGGTAATACGATACTTGCAAACTGTGCTAGAAGGAAATAGGCTAACATAAAAAGGCTATGGATTACGGGCAGATATATATTAAATAGAGATGCTGTGGTGACCCTAGCTTTAAGCAAATGTTAGCAATTACCATAGACTATGTAATAAGGAAGAAGACTAATGTCGCCAGTATAAAACCACTACAGTCGAGACTAAAAAAGGTCTAAAAGGGACCCATGAAGTTAGTAATATGCTTCGGTGTAATAAGCAATATATTTTATAACTCTTTTTAAATATGTGTTGGCTGTCAACAGAGCCTGTTTTAAATGGAGGAATATACTTTTAGGTGAAAACGGTAGCTTTAAAATTTTTACAATTCAGGCCCGAGTAACTTTTTACCGAAGCGCTATCAGGATAAGACCTGATTATATTTTATTAAACGTGCGGCCAATATCTAAACATATAATAAAACAGCAAATTTGTTCCTAAATGTCTCTCTGTATTCGTACCGTGGAAACAACTGGATGGCTTTTGATTAAATTTTGTGTCTAGTATCTTGGTTCAAATATAGGATACTATTTTACCGCAAAAATATCTCATTTTCAAAAGAAAATAGAGAAAAAGTGTTGAACATACGCCGTTTTACCGATTCAATGGTACTGAAAACTTGACATTTTATTTTTGAAAGCTGAATGTTTTAAATACCTTTTTACAGAACTCTAAAATAATTTTAGAATTTTACATAAATTTTAGAATTTTATTCGGGGTACCTCTATATAAAGAAAATACACTATAAAAGTAAGAGTCCCAAAATTTGGTGTGGATTACTTTTTAAAGCAAAATCGGACAAGACATTGTAAGGACGCTGATGAAGTAGCGACCACAGATAGTCTATACATATAATAAAATAGTAACTCATATCCGTCTGTCTGTCTGCTTTTCGTTTGTGTTCGCATCATGAAAATAATACAGGATGAATTTTAACAAAATTTTGTGAGGACACTTTTTAGTATCCTGGTTCTAATATAGGATACTTTTTTCCGTAAATATATTTTATTTCCAAGAGAAAAAGCAGTGAAAAACGCAATATCCGATTTAAAGGTACTAAAAATTTTGGTTTAAGACTGGGATATTTTATTTTGCTATTATGCAACAGATGGCGCCAGTAGAATACAATTTGTATTTTTACTTTGTGGAATTACATTGTTATTAAAATATTTTAAACACTTTTTACAGACATTTACAATAATTTTAAGATTATTAGAATTTTTATAAATTTTAAAATTGTATCCAAGGATGGGTAACTTTATATAAAAAAAATAAATAAACCATAACAATAAGATTCTTACAATGGGTGTGGAATATTTTCAAAGCAAAATCGAGTAAAATATTGTCAGAACGCTCACGACGTGGCGGGCACAGCTAGTAATAAATAAAACTCATACGTCAAAAATACTACATTGAGGTCGGCCATAAATTAAACAAACACAACTGTTTCAAATTTCAGCCAAACTAAAAGAAATCACCCAGCCACAACAAAACTGTAAGCCCGATTTACAAATTTAAGTACGTCGACTCAAAATTACCTCTGCATTGTCCTGCTTTTTATTAAGATATCGTAAGTTGTTCAGGAGTAACTGAATTATTTCGAAAATAAAAAGCTTCCAAACTACTGTGCAACGTATTTAAACATTTTCAATAAATATTTCCAATATTATGTACATTACTTGAATATCTTTTTTAATGCACATTTAAATACTAATAATGTCATTTAAACAAATAATATATTTATCATTTTCAAATTTATTTGTGTTGACTTTGGTATTTATGCTGCTGCTTTTGTTATTGAATTTGTGGTAACAAGTCAATTTTATATTTATTGCAACATGAGTACAAGTTTTGCAATTTATGTTTGATGCATATTTGCATTACAATTTATTTGTTTTTATAGAAAAAGAAATCGAATATTATTATCCCTATTGTCGTTGTCAGTATTTAAATAACCTTTCAGTAAATTTACACTAAAGATAGTTATGCGTGAATAAAAGTAAACTATTGATTGGAGAATGATTGCAACAATTTGTATATCTGATTCTAGTTTAATTTAAGCATTATAAATCAACTATGCATTTTAGAAATAAAATATTTCTATGAAGGGAAATCTGTTTATTAATATTTTTTCAACTAAAGCCTAGTATTATGTTCAAATTTGTGAAAAATGTTGAGCAACATTTATTATTTCACAAGGAAAATTTGACATTTAAAATGTTGGAAGAATTTTACGATTTTATTGTTTTTAATTAAACTACATTGTTTCACAAATGTTACCAAGAGCAGTTGTTTGAATAATTCTATATGAAATAATGCCCATTTTCTTTATTTCATAGCTACGGTAAAATGTTGCCAGAAACATTTCAATCTTTTTCCATAGTAAAAACAGAGTACTACTTCTGCAACATTTGTGCAAGACTTTTTTATACAAATTTTTTTATGTATTTAAACACTTTGACAGCATTGCGCATAAAAAACTGAACAGATTACTGGGTCCAAACCACAGTAGAATCATGGAAACTTTAAAACATTTAAATACTCGTTTTCAATTGCAACCACAAACGTCTAATGACATATAAACTGTAAAACCAACCAAAAAATTTATTATTGTGAATAAAAATAGATTTAGGCACGACAATATATATCAATATGGATTTATTATTAATTAGGATTATTTTTCAAGACGTGAACAAAAATATCTTTCTAGTAAAAATCTTTTAAAACTAAAATTTTAATAAATGTACTGAAATCTTAAATACTGAGAATTGAAATGTCAACTTTAGTTAAATTAAACAGTAACCTAGAAAGAAATAAGAACGAAAATCCATTAAAAATTATTTATAAATTAGTTTGTTCTAGTTTTCGAGATATATGCCCTTATGCAAGAGAAATAAAGTCTACGTTATGGCAAATTTTATATGAAAATATTGTACTCTTCAAGTAGACTTTATATCTCTTGCAGAAGGTCATTAACCCTGCGTTAACCAGCATTTTTTTTTTTTCAACCGTCAATAACGACCTCACATATTATTTAAGCGAATTTGAGATTTTTTTCTTATTTTTACTTTTATTTATGTAAATGTGTAGAAATATTTTAACTAAAGTATATACACAAATAATACTTCATTTAGCAAAATTTATGAAGTCCAGAAATTATATTTGAAAGGCAAAAGTAAAAATATAGTAAATATAAAATACAAAAATAAATTAATGTACATGATTTGAAGTTCTTATATTTTGATGGCCATTGGTTCATACTTCTGCTGATTTATTGCATTTTTTAAGGTCGTGCAGTGTTCCGTACAAACAGGCTCTAAGCAGGAGATAAGATTGTGCACGGAACAAGCAAAAAGAGTATCGATTACTGCGCGGTGATATTGGTGGCACGGCAGCTTAAAAGTATAACGTTAAAGTAAATAGGGTTTTCCCCATAACAACTTACCACAAATCGGAATAAATCCATAGCCATACGTATCTTTGGATGGCTAGAAATGCGAGTATTAGTGCGAGTATTAGTGTGTTAGGTTTTTTTTTAAATGAATGTCGTTTATCTGATACAGAGTTGTAGAGTAGATTTCAAATGATGCTAGAGCACCGAATCAATCATTTTTCTTTCATATAACTTACATCGATTCCGTTTGTGTAATGCAAAGTTGATAGTTCTAAAAAAGCTTTGTTATTTCTAGGAAGATATGAAAAAATGATACATATTTTATAAAAAATCCAAGTCGTTAAAACTATACGTGACTTATGTTTTGATAGAAAATATGGTTTATCACTAAGAACAATCTCAACAAAAGCTGAGCACTTGGCTATTAAAAGTAAAGCTGAGTCTAAAATTGTAAAAAAATGTACGTATTACATTACAGGTCTTCTTAGACCTTGTTGGTTATCCGCGTAGTAAACGCCTTAAATACTTCATAAGTGATTCAATATTAAAACTTATAATCTAAAATCTATTTTAAAACCTTAAAAACTTTACAAATATAGATGTCATGGAATCCTTTAGAATTTTACCAAGCCATATTGAAATGCTGTGGCTTTGTCTGTTATCGGGTTAATATTTTATCTTAAGAGAAGGCATGTGCATAACATATGCAAAAATCTTATTAACAAATTAACGCATTGAGAAAATCATGCTACAAAGTTTTACAAAATTTGGTAAAACGTTTAGCAGTTTTATTCTGACCAATTTATTACACGTGGTTTTTAATCGCAATATTAAAAATAAGTATTTTTAATTTTATCCTCTTTAATTTTAAACTTTTCTTCGTTATTTTTTTCTTTGATGTCTAAACACACACAACTTTGACATTAAAAAGCAATTCTGCCAATTTTTTATTAGGACAAAATTTGGCATCACCTGTTTTTTGCCCCTTTTTACGCAATACAACCATGCATTATATTCGAACTAGATAATACGATTTTACTTTCGAATCGGAAATTTGTTTCGAAAGGTTTTGCTTTTCGAATCAAATTAGTTAATAACCCCCCTGTGTTTAATGTATAAGTTTTATTTTTTTGCACACTTTTATTGGACAAGATATAGTTTTTATTTTATATTTTTTATTACACAGAGAAAATTATTACCAAAATATTTCCAAACAAATGGTTTTTTAAATGTTTATTGATTTTCAAAAACTTTTTTGTTTGAATCTAATAATACTTTTGTTTGATTTTTAATTTGCTGCATACAGTGTTGCCATAATAAAAATAATTGATCAAATTAAATTAATTAATATGGAAATGATGTTCTTCTGTAAAAATTAAATTTTAAAAACCTTTAAATTTTGAATAGCTTCTAATTATATTTTAGTAGGAGAACTACGTCCTTTTATACCACCTTACCTTATGAAATTAAAAAGCCAAAAATATATAAATTTTCTTTTTCTTAATAAAATATATGTTTAGTATTTAGTAGACATCTGCATGATTGCATTTAAAATGCCTTTTAAATCATTCACGTTATTTTCAACTCAAAACATGTTTCGTGCCGAAGTCATAACGGACTATCTGAAAATATACCTAATTTCCAAGTTGCATCAACTATAAGGACACTAATCTGCAAGGTAATTTTGTTATTAGTTTGTTAAAATATGATATTGGTGCCCTTCAGGGTTCAAAGGGCGCTAAAAATCATATATGATTTTCCCGATGCACAACCTTTAATTTTTAAAATTACGAAATTTTTTGAATGGAACTGATCTATAAGCATTACCTTTGAAATAATAATATATAAAAATCGGTTCAGAATTAAATGATTTCTAGGAGTTAACTCAGACGATTTGATAACCTTCACCTTATATAGTTAATTACAAGACAATTTTGCAGATATTATCCAAGAAATTTTATTTTGGCCCATTTAATAATAATTACTCATTCGCAAAAAACGGCAACACTTTCATGTCATGCATTAAAAAAAATAAAAAATTGTATATTGATTTTTTCAAGACTTCAAAAAGGAAATTTATTTTAATAAAAAATATTTAAAGCACAAATATTGAAACATACAAAAGCCATTGGCTGCAGAGGAATAGGTAAAAATGTACAAATTTTTTATTAAATATATTGCTACATATTTATATATATTTTTATTCACAGTTTTTCAGGTGGCGGCAATGGCCAACTTTAAGTAAATATGTATGACATATGCTTTTGACCAGCAAACAATTCCCATACCAATAATTTAGATGAATTAAATACAAGGTTTTGGCCCAATTGTGCTCAAGAGGAAACCCTTTGTGCCTAAAATATATTGTAAGCAAGTATTCGCTAAAATTTTACCAAAGAAAAAGGGAGATACATTATTTTCACTGTTGCTCATGATGTCAAATTCCATATATAGATAACATTTTTTGATGTACAGAATTTGATGTTTTCAACAGCGAAATCGAATGAATTTGCCATTGCCATCCTGTGAAATGATTCCTTGACCTTTTTTTTTTAATATGTAGTAGTTATTTAAATTAGTCTCATAACTGTTAGTATTAAACACAATTAGTGAAAATTGTTTTTGATTTAGCTAAATTATTTGTTTGAAAATTGTTTGTTATTATAGTAAAATTTGTCATTAGATTCAGATAAATTATTTGTTTGAATCTCTTTTAAATTTCAGCAATTTTTTTGTCTGATTCAGAAATTTTTTTTTAATTTTTTTTTTATAATTTTCAATAAACTTTTTTGTCTAATTCAGACAAATGTTTTGTTTGAAAATTTTTTCTAAATACAATAATTTTTTTTTACCAAATATCACAATTATTTGTTTAAAAAAATCGGGGAATATTTTCAATAAACTAATTTTAAAATTAATTGCCTGAATTCACAAATTTGTTTATAGGACCATATTCAAACAAAAAATGTTATATTTATGCGATTTAATTTTTTGAATCCGAAAAAATATTTTTTTCTGTGTACCTTTAAAATTGTAAGTGTCTACTTGCTAAAGTTCACAAAGTAAGAATAATAATGTGTTCTGGGGAAAATTTTTAATATTACAAACATTTTTATTATAGCGAGCATAGTGCTACATAGCCTGTGTAAATTTTAGGTAAGTTCGAATTTTATTTATTTTTAGTTTGGTAGGGTTTTTCTACTTTAATATATATTTAAGCCTTCTATAGAAAGCAATACACATAGAGTTAGCCAGAAGACCAACAGAGTGCCCTTTTACAAACAAGAGCAGTCAATAGGCACATTGGGGGATTAATTTGAAAATTTTCTGTAAAAATTTTACAAAAACTTTCGATAAAATTTTAACAAAAAATTTTCGATACATTTTTTGCAAAAAAAAAAGTTTCTATATCTTTACATGTAGTACATTTGTAAGTAACTGTGCCCGCCACATCGTGGTCGTCCTGACAATGTTTTGCTCGATTTGGCTTTGAAAGTAAGTCTGTTACTTTTATAGTGCTACAGTTATGGTTTATGTATTTACTTAATATAACGGTACCCATCCCTGGATAAAATTCCAAAATTTATAAAAAATTTAAAAATTATTCAAAAACTTTGTAAAAGGTGTTTAAAATATTTTAATAACATTATAATTCCACAAAGTAAGAAAACAAATCATATACAAATTTTATTTAATTGGCTTTTTGCCAGTAAGTAATTTATATTTTGTTATTATTTTAGAACAGCGCCATCTCTTGCGCAACCGTGTTTAAAATAACTCCCTTTCAAAAATAAAAGATGCCTTTAAGTATGCAGTACCTTTAAGTCGGTACAAAAAAGTCAGCGTACTTTTACTGCTTTTTCTCTTTATATTTTCGGAAAAAAGTATCCTGGAATCAGGATGCTAAGGTACTTTCTCACAAAATGTTGTTAAAATCCATCGAGATACTTATTTTCTTTATATACATGTTCCCAGCCTTGGATAAAATACTAAAATTTATATAAAATTCTAAAAATTATTGTAAACCTCTGTAAGAGGTGTTTAAGATATTTCAATAACGTTGTAATTCTACAAAGTATTTAAACAAAGGCGTTATTAACTGGCATCAAATTAGTGTTAGAGTTATCAATGCTTAGAAGACCAATTGCGTTACTGTTTTTGGCAGCTACGTTACAGAACTTAGGAGAGCAAAATTTTGCCCAATTTTTTATATCCTTTATATTACAACATTTATTTGGTATAAGTATTGAAATTAGACCAATTCGCTTATAAGTAGACAAAGATATTAATTAAACTTGACAAGACTTTGGTTTAAGTTTATTATTAAAAAACAAGATTTTAGACGGTATAATGGCAAAACATTTTTCTATAAAACAAAATATATATTTCTAACAGAGGAACAACTCATTTAAGAGCAGCTTTGTATAGACACAAGTTGCAGTTTACTCGTTGTTTTTCTGCTTATCAGTTGTCTAATTAAATAACTAAATATTAAAGACTACAACACTTTGACATTGAAATGTTTCACTTAATGTCTAGTATTTTAAATAGTTGTATATTTCTTAAACTTTATCAAGGTAGGCCGTACATTCAACTCTGATTTTACTGTTGGTTTGTTTGTTTGTTTGTTATTTCTTTTATTGTAAGTTTTTTCCCTTATAGGCAAGAGAAAAATCAATACTTGGCAACTACATTTTCATGCAAACGTTTATTTTAGAAAAATTATTCACCGCAAAAGAAAAACAAAATCAATGTCACACATTGTTTGTGGATTGTATGAGACAGAAGCTTTTTATTAATTTTCATTCTGGATAAAACAAACATTGGAGGACTGTAATGCAGATGAAAATGTTTGTTTTTTTTCGTTGTCAGCCAGATGTTGATGCAAAAACGAGATTTTATTATTTGTTATGGAGCAAAAGGGAAAAAGTAGCAAAATGACATTTAATCATTTTCATATTTTTAAAGCTAAATGTTTGACTAAAAAGAATATTATCTTTTGTTTTTAAGGGCTACTGAACAAAAAAAAAATATAATGATTAATCAGTTATAAAAATGAACATTTGAGGTATCAACGAAATTACATATATTCTTTAATGAGAATTCTCCCGTTTTAGTAATAGGCATTAGAAAGTCATAATAGTTTATTCGCCACATATACGATCCACTCGCCAGGGGTGGCGCTATGTAGTCCCAAATTTGAGTACTTCGCACTTGCAAATGATTTTAAAGCTTTCCTTCAATTTTTGTTTTATTTTTCTAATGATGCTTAAATCTATAAATTATGTTTTAAAATGAGCAAATTTATTTTATTTTTTTAAAAATTAAAATTTTAGATTTTTTGGTACCCTGGTCCAGTTTTTTCTAAATATTGAGTACTATTTTTAGCAAATTTTCTCGTAGTTGGTAAGCAAAATTTAAAATATTGTGGAAAAATTTCAAGATTATACCTTTGCTCAATTAAACCCTAGACAAAAATTATTGCATTATTGAATTTTTTTGTCCCAAAAAGGGCCATCATCTAACGGAATACATGGTCTTAAAAGTCTTGCCAATACCTACAAAATGGTATCTATGTTTACAAATAACAGTTTAAAATGATTGAGTTTTAAGCATTTTAAGAAACCAATTTTTGATGTTTCGCTACCCTGGTCCAGTTTTTTCAAAATATTGGGTACAATTTTTATCAAATTTTTTAAATTTTTTATCGCACTTAGCGAACCAAATTTTAAATATTCTTGATAAATTTGAAGATTCTATCTTTACTTTTTTTTCCTTTCATAATTTATTTATTGTATCTTCCATATTTTTTGAACTAACAATAATTACTCGTATCTTAAGTCTAAAATAAAATATTCTTTTTAAGTCCAGCCAGTGCTAGACAAAAATAATGTTTGTTTCACGGATTTTGAAATCATTTGCGGGTCATCCATCTAATGTACGGCCAAGAAAAACAGTATCTCTTCTTTTTAGTCGATTTATTCAGCATGTTACGCGCCAAAGGGTTTGGATGAGATTCAAGCCTCTTTAGATATGTGACTGCATGTTTCACTATTTCTGCTTTAACTGATGGCATGTTTAGGTCTTTGTGGATGTTCGAATTTTTTATATACCAAGGAGCAGATGTAATAATACGTAAAATCTTATTTTGGCGCCTTTGAATTTTTTCTACATTGCTAGCTGAGGCAGTGCCCCATAACTGAATCCCATAACACCAAATTGGTTTGAGGATCGACTTGTACAGGAGAAGTTTACAATCTAAGCTCAGGGTGGAGTTTCTGCCAATAAGCCAATTTAGTTGTACTGCTTTTAGTTTCATTTGTGTTAACTTGAAATCAATGTAGCTTTTCCAAGTAAGGCGACGGTCAAGATGTATACCCAGGTATTTAATGTCTGAAAGCTGTGGTATCATTTGGTTATTTATACGAATAGGAGGGCACGCGTCCCTACGAAGCGTCAAAGTTCTGTGAGTACATTTTTGTTCATTCACTTTTATTCTCCATTTTTCTAATCATTTTTCCAAATTGAGTATGTGGTCTTGTAAAAGTTGTGGTGCTTCTTGGGCACTTTCATGAATACTTAAAAAAGCTGTGTTATCTGCAAAAGTTTATGTGTGGACTAGGGTGCTAATTGGCATATCTGATGTGTACAGTAAATATAAAATAGGTCCCAAAATACTACCTTGGGGAACTCCGGCTTCAATGAGCTGTGGCCAGCTTAAAAAGTCACCTTCTTTTAGTAAAAACTTGCGATTCGTTAAATAATCTTTTAAGAGCTTATAACGAGTGATTTTTTAAGAGCTTGAGAACTTTTTTTTTAAAAAAAACGCATAAAATTTGCAAAATCTCATCGGTTCTTTATTTGAAACGTTAGATTGGTCCATGACATTTACTTTTTGAAGATAATTTCATTGAAATGTTGACCGCGGCTGCGTCTTAGGTGGTCCATTCGGAAAGTCCAATTTTGGGCAACTTTTTCGAGCATTTCGGCCGGAATAGCCCGAATTTCTTCGGAAATGTTGTCTTCCAAAGCTGGAATAGTTGCTGGCTTATTTCTGTAGACTTTAGACTTGACGTAGCCCCACAAAAAATAGTCTAAAGGCGTCAAATCGCATGATCTTGGTGGCCAACTTACCGGTCCATTTCTTGAGATGAATTGTTCTCCGAAGTTTTCCCTCAAAATGGCCATAGAATCGCGAGCTGTGTGGCATGTAGCGCCATCTTGTTGAAACCACATGTCAACCAAGTTCAGTTGTTCCATTTTTGGCAACAAAAAGTTTGTTAGCATCGAACGATAGCGATCGCCATTCACCGTAACGTTGCGTCCAACAGCATCTTTGAAAAAATACGGTCCAATGATTCCACCAGCGTACAAACCACACCAAACAGTGCATTTTTCGGGATGCATGGGCAGTTCTTGAACGGCTTCTGGTTGCTCTTCACTCCAAATGCGGCAATTTTGCTTATTTACGTAGCCATTCAACCAGAAATGAGCCTCATCGCTGAACAAAATTTGTCACATTTGAACATTTCGAACCGAACACTGATTTTGGTAATAAAATTCAATGATTTGCAAGCGTTGCTCGTTAGTAAGTCTATTCATGATGAAATGTCAAAGCATACTGAGCATCTTTCTCTTTGGCACCATGTCTGAAATCTCACGTGATCTGTCAAATACTAATGCATGAAAATCCTAACCTCAAAAAAATCACCCATTACAAGTTTTCGGGCAAGTTCAGCTTTAGCTTAAATATTAGGCCTTCGTGCCAAACCTTATCGAATGCTTGAGAAACGTCGATAAAGAGCGCAGAACAGTATTTTTTTTTTCTTCAAAGGTCGTTTTAATTACATTTACTAATCTGTGTGTTTGTTGAATCGTACTATGTTGTTTTCTGAAGCTAAATTGATGGTTCGGAATGCATCCTTTCGCGCTAAGAATTGGATTCAGCTTAGTTATTACTACTTTTGTGTGGTCTTTTCCTGGTTTAGGAATCATAGTTATCAAAGAGACCTTATACTCTGTGGGAAAGTACTCAAGACGTAAGATGGCAGCTATATCAGTACATACATTTGGGGTGAAAACCTCCTTAAAATGTCCAACAAGCGAATTGCCTTTTTCGGTATCATTCCTTGCCCAGTCTCCACAAGAAGTTCGCAAGGGAGGCTTACGTACGACCGGTCTTTTAAGGTTCCTACATGCACGCCATAATGAATAATCTGATTGTGCAGTTGCGTCGAGGTCTTCCAAGTAATTTTTCAGAGATGCTACTCTTCGAGATTCTAGTAGCTGTCTTAGCCGTTTCGTGCAATCTTTAAGTCTAAATTTAAGTTGAGGAGATCTGTGTGCTTGCCACTCTCTTCTAATTTTCCTTTTTCCAGCCAAGAGCCGCTTGACATCTACAAAATAAATTTGATTGTATCTAGCTGGTTGTCTGGTTTCTGTCGCATGTTGGGCAGCTGATTTAAGGTTTTGATCAAAATAAATTAGACTCTGATCCACATCTTCTGGTGTTCTTAGCGGTATGTTTTCCGAACAATGAGTACTGAGATACTTTCTATATTTCAACCAATTAATGCTTGTGCAAGTTGTTGGCGAAACGATATTTTGCTGATTCCATATATAGACAATAGTGGGTGAATGATCTGAGAATAGTTCGAGTGATGCTTCAACCTTAATCACATCTCTCGAAATACCTTTAGTCACGCCAAAATCAATAACATCAGGTATTTTTTGTCGATCAGTAGACCAATAGGTGGGTTGTCCACTTGATATCACATTCAAGCGCACTTTTGAAATTGTATCAAACAAAACACGACCTTTTGGAGTTATTAGGCGTGATCCCCAAAACGTGTGTTTAGCGTTGTAGTCGCCTGATGCTATGAAACAGGGACCTAGTGATTTGTAAAAGTCGCTATATTGACTCTGTGATATTTGAAATCTAGGAGGTGAATAAATCGAAGAAATAACAAAGTTTTGATGATATTCTTCAATACAGATGTTTGTTGCTTGAAGGTAGTCCTCACAAAAATCACACAGTAAATGATGTTTAATTCGAGCCCTTATTAGTATTGCTGAACCACCACATGCTCTGCCACGGGGGTCTTTAGTGTCATATAATATATAGCCATTGATTTTAAAAAAGCTATTTGTTGTTAACTCGGTATCTTTACTGAGTTAAAAACTATAGGATTTTCATTTTGAAAAGCATTTTGATGTAGTTTAGCGCCCAAAAAGGCTATTAACGTTTTTTTTTAACTTTTTTTTAAGAAGTATATAAAAAATTTTATATTATTGCATAAGCTGACTATATGTAAAAATGAGCCATCCTTGTAAAAGATGGAGGTCCTCTAACCCTAGTCCTTATACCCAATTTTTATTACGAGGACGTATACCCCAGTACAGTTATAACTTTTAAGCAAACAATTTTTTTGTTAATAAAATTTTGTTCTTTAATATATTACTATATTAAGAAGTCATTGAATTTTACAATAAAACAAAAGGAGGAGTGGATATTATGGACCAACTACTTAGAGAATATACTTACCAAAGACAGACTAAACGTTGGCCATTATCACTCTTTTTTAATACAATTGATTTGATGGCATTGACAGGGTATATCGTATACTTTGAAAATAATTAAAACATCCCATATAGTAAGCTTAGCCATAAGTTTTACTTTGCCAGCTCACCAAGGAGTTATGTATGCCAGTCATTGAAAGCCGGTCAGTCATTGTTGAGGTAATGCGTAACAAGAAACTTGGCATAGCGAGCTATATAAACACGGACTTAAATGAATAAGTTGACCCTATACTTCAACGAGTGCAGCAGCGGCTCAGCAAGGAAAAAAATCCAAGTTGGAGCTGCTATTTGTGTTATATTCACGACGAACACAGAAGACGCACTCGTAACATGTGCTCTGAATGTTAACGGCCAATATGTGTGCAACATTGGAGCAATTTCTTTATTATTGCAAAACTTGCAATAATGAAGACAAAAAATAAATAAGTTAAGTTTTAATAAATAAAATAAGTAATAATATAAAATAAATTTACATTACCACAAAAAAACAAAGACTTTAATAATTTTATTAAAACAATTGCATAAGTGGCCACATATGTACTTGGGTATACGTTCTTGGGGCTCTCGGCTTAAGAAGCTCATAGATTCTCAGTGGTTTGATAGTAATTGAGGTGTCAGTTGATGCAGAATTTTTCGGTTTCCTCAGATACGAAATTTCAATAGAAAAGTGTAAGCCATTTAGTAGGTGCATTACTCCAAAGTGTCAGTAGCCACACCTGTACTAGGGTATAAGGACTAGGGTTAATTTGTCCCTTTTACATCGAAATTTTAATTTTAGCCGATTTGTTCGAAAATCCCACAGCTGGGATCGGAAAAAGAAGACTCCTGTAATAAAGCAACATAGAGTCTCAATTAGTGCTGAAAGTCTTTCATGAGCCCTGGTCTATATGTAGACTTTATTAGCAAAATACTAAAATATTCGAATTTTGGGATATTTAGTCTTTGTTTTGGGAATTGTGGGATTTCGTTTACCTTAATGTTGCAACTTTAGTTTTCGTTAACTAACAGTTTTTTGCATATTTAATATTTTTAGTTGTATGTAATTTTTAAAAATCAAACGAAAATTGAAGACATGCCACCCCTCGCAAGTGGATGCTGCCCAGCTTAAAAACTTAAGATATGATCATGTCAAATTTTACCTAATAGGTCCTTATAAGTAGATAACATCAGGTATAGGCACACCTATTCATTTCTAATTTTAAAATTTATTTTTGTTTATTTAAAATTTTTTTTCTGGAATGGTTCCAAAATTAAGATCATATATGTTAAGTCACTTATGGGGACACCCTTTTTTCTGTAATACTATTTTATAAATCTTGGTAATAAAGATTAATAACGTAGTGCAACCGTGAAAAATTACACGTAATTGACAGTATAAGGTCCATGGTATTGCCAAAGGGTGGTAAGACCCTATAACTGGTTTGGCGATTTTGGTGACCAATTTTTATTTATGGGCTTCGAAAAATTGGGAAAAAAAGGTACATTACATGTTTTTGTCGAATATCTTCTTCATACGAGGTGATACCGCATAACTTTGTTCTTTTTTTTTTTTGTCTTTAACAAAGTAACAACATTACACCCAAAAATAGCCAAAAGCCGTAACGTTGCGTCCAACAGCATCTTTGAAAAAATACGGTCCAATGATTCCACCAGCGTACAAACCACACCAAACAGTGCATTTTTCGGGATGCATGGGCAGTTCTTGAACGGCTTCTGGTTGCTCTTCACTCCAAATGCGGCAATTTTGCTTATTTACGTAGCCATTCAACCAGAAATGAGCCTCATCGCTGAACAAAATTTGTCACATTTGAACATTTCGAACCGAACACTGATTTTGGTAATAAAATTCAATGATTTGCAAGCGTTGCTCGTTAGTAAGTCTATTCATGATGAAATGTCAAAGCATACTGAGCATCTTTCTCTTTGGCACCATGTCTGAAATCTCACGTGATCTGTCAAATACTAATGCATGAAAATCCTAACCTCAAAAAAATCACCCATTACAAGTTTTCGGGCAAGTTCAGCTTTAGCTTAAATATTAGGCCTTCGTGCCAAACCTTATCGAATGCTTGAGAAACGTCGATAAAGAGCGCAGAACAGTATTTTTTTTTTCTTCAAAGGTCGTTTTAATTACATTTACTAATCTGTGTGTTTGTTGAATCGTACTATGTTGTTTTCTGAAGCTAAATTGATGGTTCGGAATGCATCCTTTCGCGCTAAGAATTGGATTCAGCTTAGTTATTACTACTTTTGTGTGGTCTTTTCCTGGTTTAGGAATCATAGTTATCAAAGAGACCTTATACTCTGTGGGAAAGTACTCAAGACGTAAGATGGCAGCTATATCAGTACATACATTTGGGGTGAAAACCTCCTTAAAATGTCCAACAAGCGAATTGCCTTTTTCGGTATCATTCCTTGCCCAGTCTCCACAAGAAGTTCGCAAGGGAGGCTTACGTACGACCGGTCTTTTAAGGTTCCTACATGCACGCCATAATGAATAATCTGATTGTGCAGTTGCGTCGAGGTCTTCCAAGTAATTTTTCAGAGATGCTACTCTTCGAGATTCTAGTAGCTGTCTTAGCCGTTTCGTGCAATCTTTAAGTCTAAATTTAAGTTGAGGAGATCTGTGTGCTTGCCACTCTCTTCTAATTTTCCTTTTTCCAGCCAAGAGCCGCTTGACATCTACAAAATAAATTTGATTGTATCTAGCTGGTTGTCTGGTTTCTGTCGCATGTTGGGCAGCTGATTTAAGGTTTTGATCAAAATAAATTAGACTCTGATCCACATCTTCTGGTGTTCTTAGCGGTATGTTTTCCGAACAATGAGTACTGAGATACTTTCTATATTTCAACCAATTAATGCTTGTGCAAGTTGTTGGCGAAACGATATTTTGCTGATTCCATATATAGACAATAGTGGGTGAATGATCTGAGAATAGTTCGAGTGATGCTTCAACCTTAATCACATCTCTCGAAATACCTTTAGTCACGCCAAAATCAATAACATCAGGTATTTTTTGTCGATCAGTAGACCAATAGGTGGGTTGTCCACTTGATATCACATTCAAGCGCACTTTTGAAATTGTATCAAACAAAACACGACCTTTTGGAGTTATTAGGCGTGATCCCCAAAACGTGTGTTTAGCGTTGTAGTCGCCTGATGCTATGAAACAGGGACCTAGTGATTTGTAAAAGTCGCTATATTGACTCTGTGATATTTGAAATCTAGGAGGTGAATAAATCGAAGAAATAACAAAGTTTTGATGATATTCTTCAATACAGATGTTTGTTGCTTGAAGGTAGTCCTCACAAAAATCACACAGTAAATGATGTTTAATTCGAGCCCTTATTAGTATTGCTGAACCACCACATGCTCTGCCACGGGGGTCTTTAGTGTCATATAATATATAGCCATTGATTTTAAAAAAGCTATTTGTTGTTAACTCGGTATCTTTACTGAGTTAAAAACTATAGGATTTTCATTTTGAAAAGCATTTTGATGTAGTTTAGCGCCCAAAAAGGCTATTAACGTTTTTTTTTAACTTTTTTTTAAGAAGTATATAAAAAATTTTATATTATTGCATAAGCTGACTATATGTAAAAATGAGCCATCCTTGTAAAAGATGGAGGTCCTCTAACCCTAGTCCTTATACCCAATTTTTATTACGAGGACGTATACCCCAGTACAGTTATAACTTTTAAGCAAACAATTTTTTTGTTAATAAAATTTTGTTCTTTAATATATTACTATATTAAGAAGTCATTGAATTTTACAATAAAACAAAAGGAGGAGTGGATATTATGGACCAACTACTTAGAGAATATACTTACCAAAGACAGACTAAACGTTGGCCATTATCACTCTTTTTTAATACAATTGATTTGATGGCATTGACAGGGTATATCGTATACTTTGAAAATAATTAAAACATCCCATATAGTAAGCTTAGCCATAAGTTTTACTTTGCCAGCTCACCAAGGAGTTATGTATGCCAGTCATTGAAAGCCGGTCAGTCATTGTTGAGGTAATGCGTAACAAGAAACTTGGCATAGCGAGCTATATAAACACGGACTTAAATGAATAAGTTGACCCTATACTTCAACGAGTGCAGCAGCGGCTCAGCAAGGAAAAAAATCCAAGTTGGAGCTGCTATTTGTGTTATATTCACGACGAACACAGAAGACGCACTCGTAACATGTGCTCTGAATGTTAACGGCCAATATGTGTGCAACATTGGAGCAATTTCTTTATTATTGCAAAACTTGCAATAATGAAGACAAAAAATAAATAAGTTAAGTTTTAATAAATAAAATAAGTAATAATATAAAATAAATTTACATTACCACAAAAAAACAAAGACTTTAATAATTTTATTAAAACAATTGCATAAGTGGCCACATATGTACTTGGGTATACGTTCTTGGGGCTCTCGGCTTAAGAAGCTCATAGATTCTCAGTGGTTTGATAGTAATTGAGGTGTCAGTTGATGCAGAATTTTTCGGTTTCCTCAGATACGAAATTTCAATAGAAAAGTGTAAGCCATTTAGTAGGTGCATTACTCCAAAGTGTCAGTAGCCACACCTGTACTAGGGTATAAGGACTAGGGTTAATTTGTCCCTTTTACATCGAAATTTTAATTTTAGCCGATTTGTTCGAAAATCCCACAGCTGGGATCGGAAAAAGAAGACTCCTGTAATAAAGCAACATAGAGTCTCAATTAGTGCTGAAAGTCTTTCATGAGCCCTGGTCTATATGTAGACTTTATTAGCAAAATACTAAAATATTCGAATTTTGGGATATTTAGTCTTTGTTTTGGGAATTGTGGGATTTCGTTTACCTTAATGTTGCAACTTTAGTTTTCGTTAACTAACAGTTTTTTGCATATTTAATATTTTTAGTTGTATGTAATTTTTAAAAATCAAACGAAAATTGAAGACATGCCACCCCTCGCAAGTGGATGCTGCCCAGCTTAAAAACTTAAGATATGATCATGTCAAATTTTACCTAATAGGTCCTTATAAGTAGATAACATCAGGTATAGGCACACCTATTCATTTCTAATTTTAAAATTTATTTTTGTTTATTTAAAATTTTTTTTCTGGAATGGTTCCAAAATTAAGATCATATATGTTAAGTCACTTATGGGGACACCCTTTTTTCTGTAATACTATTTTATAAATCTTGGTAATAAAGATTAATAACGTAGTGCAACCGTGAAAAATTACACGTAATTGACAGTATAAGGTCCATGGTATTGCCAAAGGGTGGTAAGACCCTATAACTGGTTTGGCGATTTTGGTGACCAATTTTTATTTATGGGCTTCGAAAAATTGGGAAAAAAAGGTACATTACATGTTTTTGTCGAATATCTTCTTCATACGAGGTGATACCGCATAACTTTGTTCTTTTTTTTTTTTGTCTTTAACAAAGTAACAACATTACACCCAAAAATAGCCAAAATTCTCTTATATTTTGCTTAATTGTTATTAAAGCTGTAAATTTACTTGTGTTCTATTTGAAAAAATCTAATTTCTTTTGTTCTTTTATTTTAGCCTCACGTTAAGTGTTCTTCGACTACAGCTAAGAAAAAGTCTGACATGTTTTCGCTTTGAAAATTTCAAGACACTTACTTTAGCTAAATGAAAGATTGTCTCGCCTCTAAGGATTCTCAATATATTTTCTTTTTCTTTGCCTTGCCGGCTTATTACTTTCAAAAAATTAAAAGGATTGTTAGCACAATCTTTACTTCTGTGGCTAGCATCGTTTGTTATTTACTGTGCAAAAACTCATAACATCTTCAATTATTTTTTGCTTCTATTATTCTTTACTTTGTAGATTTCTTTATCATGATGGTTATGTTTCAACACGTAATTTACCTCTAAAACGTGTTTCTGACACATCAACAACTATGAGCAAAAGAAAGTTGAGTTCTGTTTCCTAATTTATTACAGACAAATTATCATTACTGTACTAAGAAGGCTGCTACTTTTAACGTTAAATTATGGCTGTTAAAATGTTAATTGGGGTTTTAGATATTACCGCAGTAATTTTTTTATCGTTAAGACTTTAAAAATTTTAAATTTTGTTATTATATTCGGTTTAGGCATTAACATCTACCTTTGTTATGTAATACTATGGTTTTTATAACACAAAGATTTAATGTATTTTATATAAGCTATTGCGCCTTTCTTTTCTTTTTCTGAAAATTTGAGAGGCAATCAATTTTGTGTACCTTATTTTGAAGCGAAGCATATTCCAGATGGTTTATTTAGCATCGAACAAAAAATCTTGAAACGCATTTTAGGCAAGACGCTCTTAAACGTCGCTTGACTTTAGAGTCAGAGTTTAAAACATGTTCTATTCATGACACGTTATGTTACTTTATTAAACAGAAAGTATAATCAGTTATGCTTAATAGTTGCTTCTATTCGCTTTACTATTTATTTGGTCTTGCTACATTATCTAAAGTGTTTTAGCTGTTACCCATAGTTTTATTTTATTTTACTTCTTTGCAAAATTAATCAGGTTAAGTTTTGGTTAAAAGCTAGCTTGGCCAACTTCGCTTGATTTAGAAATTTTAATTTCTAAAGTCCAGCCTTATGCTCCGTATAGGAACAATAGGCAATACAGCATACATAAACATATATAAAACTTTAAATAAACATATTTTTATTAAGGCCATAAATACCAGGATATATAAAATATTTTGTACAGCTTTTATGTTCACCCTATAAAATCTAGGCTATGCCTAAAAATACAAACCTTGATTGAGTTGATTGAGAAAGTGTCCGAGAACCTTCAAGTCAAAATGCACACACAGAGTTGCTTAACAAATATTAATGGTATCTAAGACCACATTGTCCGGTACAAAAATGATGCTCATGACGGGGAACTCGGCGTAGTGTTACGCTATTGTGAGTCCCACTTCATTCAGATATTTTACACAGTTCATGTATAACCAAGATCTTTGCTTTCTTACATAAGATATAGCTTTACAATACCTTTCGCCCTCTTCAAAACATTTCCTAGCAGAGATTAGAATGGCTTCTGTCTAAAATGTCGTTGAGAACTTCTCCTTAGGATTGTCTCTTCGAAATCTTGAACCAATGATACTGGCTCTGCAGTCACTATCTGCCTTATTGGAACGATAAATAAACCAATTCTAGACCGCTTCTTCTGGTTGAAATGGGATGTAAAAATTCCTGTGTAACAAGAGGGTCCAGTACTTAAAAGATTAAAGATGTTTCCCAACAATAGCGTATACTGTATTTTTATACTAAAATATTGATTATTAATCATACGCGCAGGTATAAAAGTGATTAGATTTTACAAATATCACCTAAATAAACGACAAGTTAAACAAAACTGGCCCTATGTTATAACAGGCATTATAATCGTAATTTATTTCAATAAATGATGGTTGCTTATTATTCTTATATTTTTGTGATTTAAACAACTCCCTTTATTTTTAAGAATATTAAAGTGAAATACTTCAGGTGTACAAATAAAACTAAAATATTTAACAAAACTATAAACAAGCGTAAATAGTAAAATAAAATAAAATAAACTAATTCATTTAAACATAAATAAATACTCACAAAATCATTTAAAAAGAATACTACTTTTCAAACCGTAAATCAAAGTTTACCATCTACCAAAAACCTACATTCAGACACAAATTCTATTATACTGTAGGTTATTTATAATATTTTTTTCTATATTTTAAGTAAACATTAAACTCCATATAAATATTGCAATCATTACCTGCCATCATCATCAATTTGCATTTAAGTAAATATTTAAAAACACAAAGACTACAAAAACTTCCATATTTCCAAATACACTTACATGTTTATAAATACCAGCAAATCACTTCGTCTCGATAGGTCCTTAAAATAGTAAAGGGTGTTTGCTTAAAGGATATAGAGTTCGATTTATGGATTATGATTCAATAGGAATTCCCGCATGTAGTACCACGGCTATCTTAGATATAGCACATTCAGTATGTCCAATTTTCGATCAATATTTGAAGCATTTGTGGCCATGTGAATGGTAATCTTTCTTAGTTAATATTTGTTCCAATGATTTGACGTAACTTGAAAAACCTAATCTAAATTCATTTAATGCACTATCTTTGTGTTCATTTAGAGTGTTCCTTTAGCAAATCGATTGTTTGTTAAATAATTCAGTACCCCTCGCCGTTGAAGGTGAAAACTAAACTCATTTTATAAGAAGTTAATACCAATTATTTCACCGGACAGTAATTTTTTGTTGTTGTATTGGCGCCACAAAAAATCCCTCTGGATAGAAATGTAGTAATTTGGATTATTGATATTCCCTTTAAGCTAAAGTTGAGACTTATTAGTAAGAAGAATATTAATAGAATTCAGAACTGAAATACAAATTTAGTTTGTACTGGCGCTATTCATAACCAAATAGCTTGATATCATAACTCTATGCAGGTTAAGCCCTCTCTGGAACCTTAAAAGAAGCATATATTGTTTATTATAAATGGCAGAACAATTGTTAAGGATTACTCGGTTTACCCGCCGTGTGTATATACAAGATAATTTCAAAACTGTCAATCGACTACGACTAAAATATTAATAGTACGTGTCAATGCTATACAATAAGAGTCTATAAATTCGGTTGAAATATTCGTAGATTATGAATAGGTTTTGTTAAGCTATAGTAGATCTATGACTATGAATAATACCACATTTAGCCTAGAATATGCCTACACTATGACTAGACTACGACTAGACTCTGTCTCGACTATGACTAGACTCCGAATGGATTATGACTAGACTACGATTAGACTCTGTCTCGACCATGACTAGACTCTGAATGGATTATGACCAGACTATTACTAGACTATGGCCAGACTATGAGTAAAATATGACTTGACTATGACTAGACTATGACTAGACTATGACTTGACTATGACTAGACTATGACTAGACTATGATTAGACTATGACTAGACTATGACTAGACTATGACTAGACTATGACTAGACTATGACTAGACTAGACTATGACTAGACTATGACTAGACTAGACTATGACTAGACTATGACTAGACTATGACTAGACTAGACTATGACTAGACTATGACTAGAATATGACTAGACTATGACTAGACTATGACTAGACTATGACTAGACTATGACTAGACTATGACTAGACTATGACTAGACTATGACTAGACTATGACTAGACTATGACTAGACTATGACTAGACTATGACTAGACTATGACTAGACTATGACTAGACTATGACTAGACTATGACTAGACTATGACTAGACTATGACTAGACTATGACTAGACTATGACTAGACTATGACTAGACTATGACTAGACTATGACTAGACTATGACTAGACTATGACTAGACTATGACTAGACTATGACTAGACTATGACTAGACTATGACTAGACTATGACTAGACTATGACTAGACTATGACTAGACTATGACTAGACTATGACTAGACTATGACTAGACTATGACTAGACTATGACTAGACTATGACTAGACTATGACTAGACTATGACTAGACTATGACTAGACTATGACTAGACTATGACTAGACTATGACTAGACTATGACTAGACTATGACTAGACTATGACTAGACTATGACTAGACTATGACTAGACTATGACTAGACTATGACTAGACTATGACTAGACTATGACTAGACTATGACTAGACTATGACTAGACTATGACTAGACTATGACTAGACTATGACTAGACTATGACTAGACTATGACTAGACTATGACTAGACTATGACTAGACTATGACTAGACTATGACTAGACTATGACTAGACTATGACTAGACTATGACTAGACTATGACTAGACTATGACTAGACTATGACTAGACTATGACTAGACTATGACTAGACTATGACTAGACTATGACTAGACTATGACTAGACTATGACTAGACTATGACTAGACTATGACTAGACTATGACTAGACTATGACTAGACTATGACTAGACTATGACTAGACTATGACTAGACTATGACTAGACTATGACTATGACTATGGCTATGACTATGGCTATGAGTAGACTATGACTAGACTATGACTACATTATAACTAGACTATGGCTAGATAATAACTAGACTATGATTAGACTAATAATAGAATATGAGTCATATTTAACTAGACTATGACTAGACTACGACTAGGCTATCACTAGGCTATGACTGGACTATAACCAGACTATAACCAGGCTATGACTAGACTAAACAAAGACTACAATAATGCACCGCTGAGGCGACACTTAAACTAGGTTTGTTGTCAATTTTGTTCTTAATAAATAGCTCTTCTTTTCTTTTGCTGGATGCATGCAAATTTTGGGTAAAATAGTAAAAAGTAAACAATCTATTAATCCAGATTTTTTTCACTTTACAGTACAATTTAACTGATTGTGAAGTACTGGCTTTATATTTAATTTAAAAATTATTTTTTTTTATTTAAGAAGTGCATTTTTACAGTTTTATTGTTCGTATTAAATATACCATTTTAATTGGATGAGTTGTCTTGTGTCATTTTTAGCAATTTTTATATCATTTATATGTTGTTATTTTCTTTGCTGTTTTATTTTGTTTAAATTGTCTGCATGACTATTTTATGTCTTGAACAGGCAACTTAGTCAAACAGAAGAAATTTAAAAACTTTGATCCTTAATGATTATTTAAAGGATGCAAAACAAACTTCCTAATACTCTTATTTAATTTGGCTTTGCTAAGAGTTAGGTAAACATACTCAGTCAGTTATGTTTTTAACAAGTTTATTTTGCTTTTAAAAAATATAAATTTTTTGATGACTTCATAACTGCTACGTATCTTGCTTATATTATTCTACTGCTTAGAAAGTAATCCAATTGGCAGTGGATAACAAACTGGATTCTGAAGAAGATATTTAACATATGACAATATTTATAAATTACCTTTAAAACTTTGTATTAAATTAGCAGAAAATAGAAAACTCTAAAAAGCTTAGACAGGCGACACCAATCAGACGAACACCTAGTGAGGTTATAGGAACCTCAACCTAGGATATAGCGATAACGTACCGTAAGTGTTAAAAGCATTAAAAGTTTAAACACTCGTAGATTTAAGTGTAATTATTTATTATTTGTATATAACCTTAAAACTTTTCTAGTGTTTTTTCCAGGTGAGATGAACTTTTATTGCAATAAGTTAGACTAATAAGCGGTACGTATAAATAACTTTGGAACTTATAGTAGTTTATGTTAAATAAAATTAATAAAATCCTTAACAATTTTAGTGTAATTTATTGGAAGTGGTTGTTAAAATATTGCTTTATTAAAATTTTAATTAAATTTTTGCACCAAATAAAGGTTTTATTTAGTTTCAGAAACAAACTGAATTAATCTTTTAATTGACTCAATTATATACTTAATCAAGAAAAAACAAACATGACTATTTAAGAATTAATTTAATCAATTAAGAACTTTAATTTTTTTCTGTCTGAAGCCATTAATTAGAAACTTTAATTGCTGCAAATAATAATTTTTATGGGTAAATAAAATATTTATAAGATTTATCTCTTCGCCTGCAATGAATTTTAATCTACCAACACTTACGCCGCTGGCACATAAACTGTTAATCTATTAAATACCGACCCTTTAAAGAACAAAATAAAATGAAACAACCAACATGCTACCAACATCGAAGAAAACAAAAACTATAATTGTAGCAATCGTTTCGGAGGCAAATTACTTGTTATGACCCTACTTATGTCAGATACTTGTACAACAACTTATATTACAATGCTCTCCTCTTGAAAAAATCAACAATATCCAACCAATATTAAGCAACAACAAAAGCCTTTATAAACTTTAAATAGCAACAAGAAACAACTGCACTTAGGCACAAGTGAAACAAACCGAACAAATATACAGTTGGAAGCAAAAAAAATTAACAGTGCATGTTATGATATTTACATAAGTGTGCCTTCTTGTGAGAAAACCAGCGCTAGCGTTAAATGAATTTAAGTTTCACTTAACACATCAACAAAAATACACTTAAAAAGATTTCCTACATCTTAAATCTCTCTCATACACTGCATTTATATTCTATAATTCATGCGTGTTCATTTTTATTTTAAGTCCAGCTGTGCCCGCCACGTCGTTGGCATCCCGACAATATTTTTCTCGATTTTCTTTGAAGTATTCCACACCAATTTTAAGACTCTTACTTCTATACTGCTTCAATTAAGGTTTGTGTACTTACTTTATATAAAGGTACCCATCACTGGATAAACTTGTAAAATTTATAAAAAATTCTAAAATTATTGTAAAGATGTTTAAAATAAATTAATAACGTTGTAACTCTTCAAAGTAAAAATACAAATCAAATGCAAATTTTAGTCAATTGGCGCCTAAAGTTACGCAATAGTGCTTAAAATATCCCAGTTTTAACCCGAAAATTTCAATAATAAAAGTATCCTATATTGGAACCAGGTTGCTAAGCTACCTTCTCATAAAATTTTGTTAAAATCCATCCAGTAGTTTTTACGTGACGCGAACGCAAATGTAAGGCAGAAAGATAGACGGAAATGAGTTACTATTTTATTATATATAGAGATTTTATTTTTCATTGAATAATAAATAAATGCTACTAGTGGGACAAACAATCCAAATTGATTGGAGATTAAAGTCACGGATCAAACAAAGACAACTAGGGTTGGAAAAAAAGTAAAAAAATATAAATTCACTGTTGGTTATTATTGTTTTGACTAAGCTTTATTACTTTGTGTTTAGTTTCATATTTTTTTAACACAAAAAATATTTTTAGATTAAACACTAAGCAAAATGGCCATAGAAATTAATAGCACACTATTAAATTAATTAAAGTAATAAAATTTTAATATCCCAAATATATATTATGATGGCACTTTCATTTATTGAGTGTGACTTTCAGTCCAGAATATATCCGTCGATATCACTAAGATAGATACGAATTACATGTATTTTTAGCCCCTCCTTACTTATGCTGTAAAAATTGTAAACGCAGATTTTCTATAAACTGATAGAAGCTCTAAATAAACTATAAGCAGTAACCACGATTTTTTAAACTGTTCTAAATCTTGGGACCTAGACTTTCTTTATAAGCACTGCAATTCTCTGTTTGCATAGAATAAACTAAGTGGGTTTTTTGTAATTGTGACTTATCGATAATTTTACCGATATTTCGCTCATCTAAAAGTTCATTAGATAATCCAGCCTTCCTAGTTCATTAGCGAACTCAGCTTAACTTTAAATTCTAATTATCCATGTTTGCATTAAGATCGCTTTTACAGTTGCCTTCCATCTTTGATTTGGTACTTTGAACTTGCAATGCCATTTGTCGCAGAACGTCATCCTCTTTTGGCATCATTAGGTTTGTAAATTTGAGATCATTATTGTGTTAACAAATCTGTCAGTTTTCGAAGACAGCAAAAGCAAATATTACTAGATAGCTAGAAATATATAGTATTAATATAGTATTTAATAATATTGATTTGTTTACATAATCCTTTTGACTCCATCAATGTTTCCAATTATGATATATCTTTGCTCCACTAAACTACTAACTGATATTTACAAAATATATTATTAATATATCATGTATATTATTGCAAAATTTATGTAAATTATGGAAGCCCAACCGCTTTGCAGGGCGTTGCCTTGTGTTTACACTATTTATTTATGCAGGTTGTCTAGCAAGCCTAATTGACATAATGTATCTACGGCAAACAGTATCCAGAAAAAATTAGGCATTTTAATAGAAGTAGTTGCTAGGTAAAGATATATTTTGTGGTTGCCAAATTCTATTCCATTATTACTTATAAGAAGTATTTTTATGACATTTTAATCCGTTACATTACACAGTGCATCATGGAAAAAAAATAACCATATACGGACACCACTACGTGATAAAATACCAAAAAATACATATTGAAATTGCTGCGGTCGTTGCGGGATACCTAATGATACCTACAATGTGTTTCCATAATAAAAAATAAGCAGGAAGAAAGAGGCGTGTATTACCGGAATGACGAATCAGACCTAATTAAAATAAAGTCTCAGGGTTGCAGTGTTTTCTTTTTATATGGTTTTTGTTCGCAACTGTATTTGATTGTTCTTACTGTGTCAATATTTCTACTTAAACGGGGGAAGTTTAAATACAATATTGCCCTTAATTACCGTCTCTCCATCTATTAGCTTGAATTTTATTTTGTATACAAATACATTTACAAATATGAAACAACGTTTTAGCCTACAAGTACAGTGTACTTAAAAGAAGGATCAACAAATTAAAATAACAATAAAATCTTTTCTTCAACAAAATTCCTCTTGTTTTTTAATTGTGTTATTATAAATTTCAAGAAAATCTTTATTAGAAACATAAAAAGTAAAATGAATAAACTAATGAATAACATCTTCTCAAACAAAGCTATCAACCCATTCTTAGTTTGTCGTTATTTGTTCTTGGCTCAAATTATAATGCAAAATTCGCTTACATATTTCCCCTTCGTAGTAATCCCTTTAAGGGTCAGACAAGGCAGAAGTAACATCATGTCATATTATGAAAAGTCTGTAACAGTGGCAACTGATAGATATCGACATTCTTCCTCATTATAGAGTCTAGATAATTGGAAACATTTGCTTAAGGCGTAGGTCTCTACAGCATTTCCATGTAATGTGTGTTTTACCGTAGACCAAAGCTTACCTCGATTTTTAACTTGGCTAGATTCTAGATGACCTCTTACTAACGCCGTAAACATGCAAGTTATGTCCATGCTCCTTCTTGGTCTTCCTGCCAACATGTTGTGAAAAATTCTAGAGTCTTTGATGGGAATCGAACCCACAACCCTGGACTGATAGGCTACCACACTACCCACTAACCCACCGAGGTACCCGTCAGCATGATAGGAATTTTGCACAAAGTTCTCGAATTCTGCGCAATTAACTCAGCAATTAAATGCACACGAATGTCCATTTCATTTCGGCTTCTTGTTTTGGACCTTACAGAATCTCGAATCGGATACCGAAGTTCGTCGAGGGGGCTATGTTACAAAATAAAATTCCGCATCTAGAGGTGAGAAGATCCGCACATTATTGTCAAGAAGTCAGTGCATCTACAAAGAATGACAGTTTGGTTTGGATTTTATAGTATTATCTCCTGACCTACTGGCCCTTGCTCAACAATTTATAACTCGTAAAAGCATTTTCACTCCCAGCCTAACTATTTCTTCATACTTTTGTGTTTTGTTTATTCACTTTAAAAATTAGAAAAATGGAAATAATAGCTAAACATATTTAAAACCACATAAAAAAATTATTTATATATAAATCAATAATACGCTTTGCAGTAGAAGTTGAAGTGCTTTATAAAAAAAGAAAAGATAAAATATTCTATTAAAAGTTTTGAATTTAATTTATTTTCTTCTGACTTTTATTTTATTTTTTTTATGTCATATAAATTTATGGAGTATGTAGAATTTCTTTCGTTCATTCACTTGCATAAAAGTATCATGTGACCATATGCAACACACGATTTTTTATTTATTTTTTTCTCAGCTACTGTCATGTTCCTTGAAGCAAACGACATGCAATTGATTTTAGACTATAAATTTATAGTATTTATAGTACAAGCTAAATAAATGATAGCAATAAATAGAAAGGAAATATATAATTTAAATATATAACTATGCACAGTGAGGCAGAATCAAATTATTTTGAAAATAACTCAACCATTTGTAAAGGGTTAGTTGGACTGATTCAAATGAAATTTTCTGTGGATATGTAATTAGTCAGCAATTTCCAAAAAGCTTCAACAATAAGGTACAGAAAATCCCACAATTCCCAAAACAAAGACCAAAAATCTTAAAATTAGAATTTTTTAGTCTTTTTCCCATAAAGTCCACATATTTCATGATCCCTAGAATACTTTCAGCAATAGTTGGGAGTATATATAGCTTTATTATGGCAGTGTTCTTTTTCCGATCTCATCTTAAAAATATTTTTAAAAAAAACTGGACCAAGATATTGAAAAATCAAAAATTTTAATTCTAAAATATTTATAACTTTCTCATTTTAAAACATTATTTACAGATCATCATTTTATAGGTATTTATTAACTAGTCCTTGTAAAAGGATTTTCAGGGGCGACGTAGTTAACTTTGAGACCACATAGCGCCACCCGTGGCTAGTGGATGATGCCCGACGTCAAAACTAAAGCTGAGATACTCCTGTTTACAAATAGTTATTTCCAAAATATTTTCATTCTGCCCCACTGTGATATATTAAATTATGCTAGTGTATTTAAAATAAAGCACAGTTATGCATTATTATATTGTGAAAGACGAAAAAATGGATGAAAGAATCACTCTAAAAATGGTGAACTATCGTAATGAAGAACTTTTAATATCAAGTTTTCTAAAGAAAATAGCAATCACCCACCATACCAAATGTTACCTAAGAGATAATTATTATCTTATATTATTATCTATATTTATTAAATATATTGTGTAGCTCCACCGTAGAGCCAAGAAGCACAATGTATAATTTTTCTCAACTGCCTGAGGGAAATGGATGTAAGATATTTCTTGTCTCGTGACTAGTTCCTCAGTAATAGATAATAGTTCGACTTCTAAAACCTTCTACGAAAGGGATTTGCCAATGAGGATGGCTTATAATACTATTCGATCTTTAGGTAAATTTTATACTTTTTAACATTTGTAAATCAGTTACGTGATGTGATTTTTATTGACCATTCACGCTCTATAACTTCTTGTACCACTTCTAATTCGTCAATTAATGGGATAAGTACGATTGAAACAAATGTCACCAATTTCCCGCAGGGCTGATATAATTTAATTCTTTTAATGAAAATTTGGGTTTAAATGGAATATTTTTTGTTCGTGAGAATAAAATAAATAATATTTTAGTTTTATTAAAACGTTGTTATAGGTTTTTTACTTTTATTGAAAAGTTGGCACCACTAACTTTGCCACGACGTACCATATGCCACAACATAAAGGTTTTGTAGTACGTAGCTTAGAAATTGGAAAGGTTTTAATGGGGACTTGTTATTTAATAAAATTTATTTTAATATCAGGAGAGTTGCTGATGTAACAAACAGTAAAATGAGTTTTATATATGTTTCTGATTTTAAAATTTATCTAAACCAAAATTCAGGAAATTGAATCTATTAACTATTAATTTCCATATTGATTTAAACTAAATAAATTAAATGTAATTTGGAAGATACACACTGTTAAAAATGGACCATTAGTTGGTGATTCAGACTCAGATTCACTTAGTTTTTATTATAATAGTGATCTGGTAATACAAAGCAGCCGACTACCATAACGATTGCAAATAAATTAATATTAAGTAATAGACACTAAATACCGCTACTCCAGGGATCTTTTGTAAAGCCTTTACGACCACAGAGCAAGTTCTAGGCTACGAAAAAGCCATTAATTTTATAGGGTGAGGAATCATTCCTATCCCTTGCATACAATGGAGCACATCCTAGCAATTTTGTTCTATCAGACTCATCGTGAATTCATAGAAAATTGATGGCAACGAAGACCACAATGTCCGGCAAGCTTTGCGGTAAATAGCTTTAAGTCACTCTTATTAAATAATAGTAGCTTTTGAGGTGGACCACCCTGTTCGCTGTGATAATGTTGAAATACACCCGTAATGTTTTGGCTCTCGTGGTTCTCTGGTATTTACTTTCAAATGAGTTATATACATAGCTTTGAAATCAGTAACCATAAAACAATTTATTTTTACTGCCTTCTCAAAAAATGTGCCACAGCGCGGCGCTACGTGCAGCACAGCTGTATATAAAATGAATATTCTGTGCAAGAGAATTGAGAGCTTGAAATTTTTGTATTTTTTTTTTTTGTGTAAACATAGTATTATAATAATCACCCCTATTCTGCATTTCGATTCTAATCGAAATTTTCTCCGTTTGTCAAATTTGGTATTCTACATTCCGTTCCGTTCAGTTTCGTTTCATTTTTCACAGAAAGTTTTTAGATTTTTATTTGTTCAGTTTAAAAGATGTAAATAAAAAGAAAAACATGTAAGTATGAATAAACACTATTTAATTATTAATTGCTTTTGTACAAAGATTTGAAAGTTTTATTGGTCAAAAACAACAGCATCTGAGCATTATGAAGACCTGGTGAATTGAATGGCAACGAAGGATAATATTGCGTGTGGATCTAAAAAACAAAGAAACTTTATATTTGTGCTACAATGATGTGTAAATATTACCCCCGGCGCTGCAGGATTCTTCACACTGGAATGTTTCGAGCACAAATTCCTTTTAATTATGTTGTGGCTTTTTTGTCTTTACTTTAATTTTTTATGTGTCCACAATATTTAAATTTTATTCATTTATTTGTCTGATTTTTCGAAGGAAATTTAAATAAAAATAAAAAAAAATTTAATTTGTATTAAAATGACAAACAATTGTTTATTTTTCTGTTCCTATTTCATTAGTTTCATAGAAAAACAGCTGGTATAAACATACTGTTCTCTACGTATCTTTCTTTCGATTCAGTTTTTTATTGAAATACTTTTTTTTCGATTCTTGCGTAACTGAATGCGGGAAGGTAATCGAAATACGGAATAGGGGTCACGAACTTTTTATGATCTGAAAAAGAAGATATGAACTTTAGTAATCTTTGGTTTCAGCAGGTTTCAAACAATCGAAATTTTGGGAAAGCCTCGCAGCCGCCGCTAAGAAATTTTAATATACCAAAAGAAGTTAAGTTTAATTCATTTTTATTTCCACCAACCGCTACATACCCTTACGTGACTAGTCCTGTAATATTTTTGCTTTACTTTATTTTTAGGCTGCGGAAAATACAATTCACTTTAAATACAGCATTTTACAGTTATGGCATACTTTTCTCTTCCATTTGCGAATCTAATTTTCATCCACTCATTTCACTTCCGTTTTGTTTATGCTATTTTTGATGCTTCCGTTTTTAATTGCTTGTATTTTGTTACATCGTACTTGTCATAGTTTTATACGTTTATTTGAAAGGGATTTTTTAACTGTTTCTATGTAAAAGCCTTACATTTTTTGCTGTGTTTTTTTTTTAAACATGATTTTGGGATGAAATGTTTTAAATATTTGATGTTGTTTGTTAATATTGCTAATATTAAAGAGAACAATTGTCAAGGGAAGGCCACTAAAAGAACATAGCGCAATCAAAATCCATAAAGAGTTTTTTTTAATCTTACACAAACATTCAAAATTTCTCCACCAATAAGCTGATATGAGTTCAGTAAATATTTTATTAAGTAATAAATTGTTTTAAATTTTTCTTTAAAATGTCAGGTTTTACAACTTTGCTTTACTAAAAATTAAAGACCCCTTAAAATATATTATTTTTTTTTTGAATTTATACTACATGTTTGTAGTGTCTTTTGGAGTCGTTTACGTCTAATCACCATTTTAAAAAGGTCGTTGAATTTATATTTTTGTTTTAAATTTTTTTTGTCTGCTGCCATAGCATTTCTGTCTGCGTTTAAAAGCAATTTTAAAATTAAAACCATTAATCAATTTTTGGCCAGCCAGACATACAAAAAAATAAATAAAACGCGTACAAATTGAACATATTAGTTTAAATGATTTGTATTGAATTATGTTGTAAATCAAAAACAGCAACAATAAATATGAAAAATATCCTGTCTGCTAAGAGTATCAGCACAGCAATACAAATTCACATGGCTGGTATTAAAGTAAAAAAGATTCATTATTTAATACAAATATATTCGATGGGCTTTTGTAGGATATGTCTGGTCAAAGTAGACGGAAAAATTGTGGAAAGTTAACTAAAAATCGCATAATACCCCATTGCAAAGGAAATATCGAATATTCACCATCGACTCGAAAGGGAATTTCAATTTATTCAATTCAATTCCAGACCAGACATTTAGGTTTATTGCATTTTTCTCATAAACCAAAAGTTTTATTGTAAAAACAATTTACAAAAATTTTCTATACCGAGCGAAAATGTATTTATTAATTGATTTTTTCTTTTATAATAACTCTACAGATGCAATAAATTAAATATAACTTTATTAAATATTTAAATAATCAAATCAAGTTTAACATTATACGTACCCCAAATAAGGTGATTTAATTGTCCATATTATCCGACTGAGGTAGTTAACATCACTTATTTTCGTACCCATATGTATGTGTATACCACCGTTTTGTTAATATTTATGCCTAAATATATGCAACAGAAATTAACCAACAAATTATTAAAGCATATGTTATAGCTTGTTTCAAACTGATTATTTTAAGTAAATTGTAAACATTATTTATTTTCAACTTGCTGTGTCCTCCGTCGGCGCCCTGACAATATTTTGTTCGATTTTTCTTTGAATGTTTTTCACAATAAATTTTAAGTCTTACTTTTATAGTGCTTCAGTTGTGATTTATGTGTTTTTTTTTATACTAGAGATACCCATCCCTGGGTAAAATTTTAAAACTTGTTTCAAATTCTAAAATTATTTCAGAGGTCTGTAAATAGTGTTTAAAATTCTCCAGTACCATTAAATCGGTAAAACTGCCACTTACTACTTTTTCTTTATGTTTTCTAGGAAATGAGATATTTTTGCGAAAAAAAGTATCCTTTATTTGAAACAAGGTACCAAGGTACCTTCTTATTAAAGTTCATGGAGTAGTTTTTACGTGATGCGAACACAGGCAGGTAGACAAAAATTGTTCAAATTTCTGTTTGGTAGTCCATTTCGATTACTAACTCCACCACCAAAAAAATTAAAAAAAATAATTCATGTACAGAAATGGTCCTCTTACGGTTTTATTGCATGTACAAGTATATAGAAGTTATTTAATGTTATAGCGGCCTTAGTAATACAGCCTCTAAGATAATTTGAGGTGTCTAGCTATTGCGAGATAGAGTGATCTGCTGAGAAGATATCCAAGTAATATCTCTTGGGTTTCACTTTCAACCGACTTCAAAAAAAGAAGGAGGTTATCATTTCGTCTGAATGTTTCTTTTTTATGTTTGTGTGCGCAGAACTCAGTCATTTCTGAACCGATTTTATATGATTTTTTATTATATGATTTTTTATTATATATATGATTACAGATTGGTCGCAGTTTAAAAGAAGTTTAAAATTTTAAAAATTAAAAGATGTCTGCATACAACATACATGTTTATTGCGTGTATTATGAACCGTAAAGGGCACCATTTTTAAATTTAAAAAACTATGTATCAATATAGCTGCCAATAATAGAAATTAAGAAATTAATAAAAAAAAATTAATAAAATAAAAAAATAAACTTAAAAATTAGAGATTGTCCCCATAGGTGACGTCAATTAATCTATATGGCCCTATATTTTGAACTATAGGCAAACGCTTGAAAATTAGACAAAATGTCCGTTATAATACCAAGTACAAATATTTATAATGTGAAATTAAAGGGTGTTCTAATAGTTGATGTAATTTGATGTTTATGGCAAAAGTTTGGAAACGTAACAGAGAGACGATTGAAATTTACAAAGAACCTATATTTCTAAGTCCGCTTTAACAACAAGTATAAAATTAAAATTTGGAAACTAAAGGGTGTCCCTATAATTAATGTAACTTGATCTATATGACCCTATCTTTTGAATCGTTATAGGCAAACACTTAGAAATTATACAAAATCTCCACTACTATGTCCAGTATAATAACATGTATAAATATTTAAAATTATAAATTAAAGGGTGTATCAATAGTTGATGTAAATTGATGCATACGGCTAAACTTTTGAACCGATATAGAAGCTGTATGGATAAGTCCTTTATAATAAGTGTTTAATTTAAAATTGTACATTAAGGGGTGTCCGAATAGATGATAATATTTAACCTATATGGCTCTATCTTTGGAACCGTCACTTTTTATTTGTCGTATATGGCTTTATCTCTGGAACCGTTCTGGAGATACATTTAAATATATAGAACGCATATTCCTATGTCCACTGTAGCAACAAGTATAAAATTTGAAATGAATGGGTGATATTTTTTCTATATTTTTTTTTCGCATTTTTTTATTTATTGTATCTTCAATATAATTGAACTATCAATAATTACTCATATCTTAAGTCTAAAAATATACTTGTTAAGTCCAACCAGTGCTGGACAAAAAAATGTATGTTTCACGGTTACTGTAATTTGTGGGTTATCCCTCTGATGTACGGATGAGAGAAGCAGTGTCCCTCCTTCTTAGTCGAATGTAACCAGGTTCAGTTAGTATGTTACGGGCGAGTGGATTCGGATGAGTTTCAAGCTTCTTTAAATACCTTATGGCAAGTTTCGCTATTTCTGCTTTAACTGATGGCACGTTTAGATCTTTATGGATGTTCGAATTTTTTATATACCAGGGAGCAGATGTAATAATACGTAGAATCTTATTTTGGCGCCTTTGAATTTTTTCTACATTGGTAGCTGAGGCAGTGCCCCATAATTGAATGCCATAACACCATATTGGTTTTAGAATTGACTTGTATAATAAAAGTTTGCAGTCTAAAGCTAGAGTAGAATTTCTGCCAATTAGCCAGTTTAGTTGGACTGCTTTCAACTTCATTTGCGTTAACTTTGTTTCTATGTGCCGTTTCCATGTAAGGCGCCGGTCAAGATGTATGCCGAGATATTTGACATCTGAAAGCTGAGGTATTGTTTGGTTATTTATCCGAATAGGGGGGCATGATTTTCTGCGCAGTGTGAAAGTTATGTGAGTACATTTTTGTTCATTCACTTTTATTCTCCATTTCTTCAACCATTTTTCTAAATTGGATATGTGGTCTTGTAAATATCGTGATGCTACTTCGGGTCTTTCGTGAATGCTCAAAAACGCTGTGTCGTCAGCAAATGTCGATGTGTGAACTCGGTTACTAGTTGGCATGTCTGAAGTATACAATAAGTATAAAAAGGGCCCCAATATAATACCTTGGGGAACTCCGGCTTCGATTGGCTGGGGTGAGCTCAAAAAATCTCCTTCTTTCACAATAAATTTTCGTTCGGTTAAATAACTATCTAGCAGCTTATATAGGTTTACTGGCAAATTCAGTTTTAGCTTATATATTAGGCCTTCATGCCATACCTTATCGAATGCTTGAGAAACGTCGATAAAAAGCGCAGAGCAGTATTTTCTCTCTTCAAATGTCTTCTTAACAACATTGACTAACCTGTGAGTTTGTTCGATCGTACTATGTTTTTTCCTGAAACCGAATTGATGGTTTGGAATACATCCTTTGTCGCTTAGAATAGGGTTAAGCTTAGTTATTAACATCCTCTCAAACAGCTTTGACATATTTGACAAAAGGCTTATAGGTCTGTATGATTCAATTTTTGTGTGGTCTTTTCCTGGTTTAGGAATCATGGTAACCAAGGACACCTTCCAATCTGTGGGAAAGTACTCAAAACGTAAAATGGCATTAAAAATAAAAAGAACGATTCTGCGAGCTACACGGGGCAACTCAATTAACATCTTGTTACTGGTTTTATCAACGCCAGGGGCTTTTTTGGTGTTCAAATCCGTTATTGCCTTTTCTAGATCACCAAATTCAAATCTTATCGGTACTGCAGCACTAGCCTCGAGAACTGGCAACTCAACTATATCAGTCGATATATTTGGCGTAAAAACCTTTTTCAAATGTTCAGCAAATAAATTTCCTTTTTCGGTATCACTCCTTGCCCAGCCTCCAGCTGAAGTTCGCAAGGGAGGCTTACGTAAGACTGGCCTTTTAAGGTTTCTACAAGCACGCCATAACGAATAATCTGATTGAGGAGTTACGTCAAGGTCTCCCAAATAGTTTTTCAGGGATGCTACTCTTCGAGATTCCAGCATGTCTCTTAGCCGGTTCGTGCATTCTTTAAGTCTGCTTTTGAGTTGAGGAGATCTCTGTGATTGCCATTCTCTACGAATTTTTCTTTTTTCAGCCAAGAGCCGTTCGATATCTGCAGAATAAATTTGATTGTATCTAGCTAATTGTCGGGTTATTGTTGAATGTTGGGCAGCTGATTTGAGGTTTTGGTCAAAATCAATAAGACTCCGCTCTACGTCTTCAGGTGTTCTTAGCGGGATGTTTTCCGAACAGTGAGTACTAAGATACTTTCTATATTTCAACCAATTAATGCTTGTGGTAGTCATTGGTGATATGATGTTTTGTTTGTCCCATATATAGACGATAGTGGGTGAATGATCTGAGGATAATTCAAGTGACGCTTCAGCTTTAATCGTTTCTCTTGGAATACCCTTAATCACGCCAAAATCAATAACATCCGGTATTTTTTGTCGATCAGTAGGCCAATAGGTGGGTTGTCCACTCGATATCACATTCAGACGCATTTTTGAAATTGTGTCAAACAAAACACGACCTTTTGGAGTTATTAGGCGTGATCCCCAAAACGTATGTTTAGCGTTGTAGTCGCCTGATGCTATGAAACAGGGACCTAGTGATTTGAAGAAATCGCTGTATTGACTCTCTGATATTTTAAACCTAGGATGTGAATAAATCGAAGAAATAACTAAGTTTTGATGAAATTCTTCAATACAGATGTTTGTTGCTTGTAGGTAATCTTCACAAAAATCACACAGTAAATAATGTTTGATTCGAGCCTTTATTAGTATTGCTGAACCACCACATGCTCTGCCACGGGGGTCTTTGGTGTCATATAAGATATAGCCATTTATTTTAAAAAAGCTATTTGTTGTTAAGTGAGTCTCTGCAACCAGCATGACATCAATTTGTTCCTTCTTAAGGAAGTACTCGAGTTAATTTTTGTGTTGGCGCAAGCCGTTTGCGTTCCAGAAACATATTTTTAAACAGTTCATGGTTTGTTAAGTAACGCCTGCAACATAGTAGATTGCATGCGTACCATTTCTTGCATCATGCTGCTCATAGAGCTCATAAAACTGTTTATCGAATGCACTAACGTCTCGATGCTTGCTTCGAGACGATTAAAATTACCAGATGGTGCTTGTTCTTTAGGATGCGATTGCAAATTAGGAGTAGAGTTAGTTGTCGGTGTCGCTTTATGTACTGCAGTATGATTGGTTTTTAACACATCAGCGTATGAAACATGTTGTGTTGTTGGTTGGGCTAACTGAGGATAATGAGCATTTGCTCGATGTTGTTGGTGTTTAGCAGGAGTATTGAGTTTTTGAGTGGTTTTCCTTACCATGGAAAAAACTGGACAGCCTCTGTAGTTAGCAGTGTGGTTTCCACCGCAATTGCTACATTTTTTTACTTTCGAATCATCCCTTGCTTTGTCGCATTGGGCGGAACAATGTAGCTCGCCACATACAACGCAAAACGGAGGCAACTTACAGTAAGCCCTAGTATGACCATATTCTTGACAATTTAGACACTGGACAGGTCCTGGACGCTTATGCGGCTCCTCTACAGTTATTTTACGGTGTAACAGGTATTTCAGATTGTAAATGGGGTGCGTTTCGTTCTTCTTCAATCTGATATCTCCAGGTTCCAGTTCAACGCGAAATAGTGGTTGGGGGACACGTTCCCGATTACGGAGATTATCTACACTTTTTATTTTAAAACCCGCTTTTTGGAGTCCGGCTCTTATTTCAGCTGGATCAACGTATGAATCTACACCTTTAATGACTACCTGTAGACCTTTGCTACTCTTCAGCTGATAGGTATAAAAGTTCTTTTTGCGTTTTTCAAACTCGCTTACTGCTTTACGATAACTACTTTCATCAATAAATTGTATTTTTGTCTCATCAATGTTACCGCGCTTTATGGGAATTACATAAAATGAGTTCTCGCCAATAATTGTAATTAATTTTTTTATTAAATCGTTTGAATTTTTCTCCCTTAAATAAACTGGAGGTGGTTTGAACGACTTAATTGCCGTTTTATGTACACTCGTTTCACTATCCAAGATAGCAAAACGATTATGGGAATTTATTCCGGTAGAGTCCTTGTCTTTTTGTACTTTAGCCATTGGTGCAATCTGCGAAGATTTAGGGCTTCGACCTCTTTTCAATACAGTTATGTATCTGTCTGGTTTTTCTACACTATCCATATTATCTTTGGCAACACTGTGTTCAGAAGGCGATTTGTTTGTATTTATTTTATTGTCATCGCTTAGTAAAAGTGAAGAACAAGATTGTGCACGTAATAGTCACTAGTTTTTTTGTTTTTATTTATTGCAACATTGTCAACATTTTGTTGCTTAAATTAAACAGGCTCATTAGCCTTTATTGTTTTTGTTTTATTTTATTTTAAAAGTAGCAATTCAATATGCCGTTGTACAAAATAAAGAAAAGGGAAAAAAAAGAAAAAAAAATATTTTACAAACAACTTTGTTGTTGTATTATAACAGGTTTGTTTTTTGTTTTAAATTGTTCACACAATATATGTTTTGTTTTTGTTAATGCGAGCTTAAAAAAAATCGCGTCCGCACTTATCAACGCCAAAAACAGAACTGTGAACCCTTATAGATAAAAATTTGAAATTTCAACAAAGCATTCGCTTTGTGCACAATAACAAGTACAAAAACTTAAAGAGTGATGTAATTTGTCTAATATAAACTGTTAGAGATAGATCCTTGATATTTACACAGAACGTGTATTATTGTATCTGCCATAAGAAGTATAAAATTGGAAATGACAGCGTGTCCCTATAGCTGATCATTTGATGTTCACATTAGCTAGTAAAAGGATTTAAAGGTTACCGCCGTAGGTGATTTATATCTGATACATATGACTTTATTTTTTGAACTGTCCTAGACAGACACTTCGAATGTACACAAAGTATTTATTAATAAGTCCGCAATAAATGAAGTATATAAAATAAAAGTTAAAGAGTGTACCTATAGCGGACTTATGGCGTTTTCTTTTCTGAAAAAAATTCTGCCTTATTAATAGGTAATACTTTTTATGGATTACCCAGCTCTTGCAAAGTGTGACCTTTTTAATGATTTCAAAAAAACACAAAAACAAACTGATTTTATATTTAACATTTATGTCTATGTGACGTATAAAATAATATAATTTTTCACATAAAAATTTAAATTCAAAATAAAATTCTTCAAAATAAAATATTATAAAAAAGTGCAATATCTCACCCTGAATAAAAGTTGAGTGTAAAAAATGTTGCATATTTACCTGGTTTTGGTGCGACATATTTAGAAAAGAACATAATGTTTTTTCACACTCTAAAATTTTTTGTACAAAAAAAAAAACACGAATATATAATATGTGTAAAATATATGCAACATTTTTGTCAGAAAAGAAAACACCATTAATTTGGCTAATATTGCCTTATCTTATAAGCCATTATTTAGACACCTGGAATTCACACAGTATGTGTACTGCTTTAACCGCTGTAACAAATAAAAAATTCGAATGCTATATCCAAGGTATATTTATTTTACTAGGTAGTGGCGTCCCTACAACAAATACAAAAATACAAGAACATGGCATTTTGTTGTTGCTTTGTAGTTCGAAATGTCAAAAAACATATAAGAAAATTTAGAAGGCCTGTATGTGTTTTATTGCTTTCTCACTTCTACACTATAAAATTTCTAAACACATACAACTTTTGACATGTCGAACTACTAAATCAGCTGGGCGGACAACCATACCTAGTAAGATAAATATACCTTGGCTATATCTTTCTATAATTCTGATTGAGAGTGTAAATATAACTTATATGAGTATAAATAAAAATTTCAATTACAAGGGTTGCCAATTTGTGTCTATTACTTACATTTATTTTTACTTACTTATTTGAAGCAATTTTTTGATTACAGACTTGGCAACCTTATATTGGTCTATCTACGTCATCTAACAGGAAAACATGCGCAAGACGTAATCTTGTCTACTATAATTCTTGGAAATTAATTCCTACTTACACTTGTAAATGAATAAAAAACTTTTATTTAATTTAATTCAAGTTTTACAGTGGTTTTCTAGGCCAATTTTTGTAGTTGTCCTTGTTTATTATTTGTTAACGTTTCTTTAATTTGACGCAAAACACAGTAAATATCTTAATTCCGGGAAGATGGCTTCTATATTCTTTTGTATTTCATCATGCAATCAAGACAAATAAGGCACACTACATTCAATTTAATGATTTACTTTCTTTGCATTGCATAGGGTTGTGAATGCATTTGCTTTTAATTTCGAATCTAATTAACCTACTTCTCAAATGTATATTTGCTTTCATTACAAAATCATTCGTTTGCAATTTCCTTAGAACTTTCTTCTAATCAGGCATGTCATTAATTATGCGGCGAACATAGGAGACAGTTCCATTATCTTTAAGTAATATGCAATATACGTAGTTCTCTTTAACTTATTTATACAGTTTTACTTACACATACATCTGCCTTACCTCTCACCTTTCCAAGCTGTGAGATAGTATTTTTTCTTTTCTTTCTTCTCTAAGACTTTCATTAAACTTTTTCTGCACTTGCCCTAATTGTTGTCTTTTGTTATTGAAGTATTTTTTTCTTTAAAGGGTCCTTAAACATTTTTTAAGTTTTAACGAGAATTGGCTTTTAAATATTAAAATGTTTAATAAATAAAAGTGAGTTAAATTTATTTAAATTATAAGTTAAAAGCTTAAGTATAAATAATATTTTCGCATTTGGACATAGTTGTGTTAAAAGTGAAGTTATTGTTAAAAAAGTGAGACTTTCTTTTTCCCGCTGTCTGTAGCTGTTTAAAATTTAAAAACGCAAACACATTATTGCTACTAAATTGTCTGTAATGATGCTTGCCTAGCGTTTCACAAACATTACAATGCGACATGAATCTGTATATATTCCGCTGCAAGATATATATATAATATTATAGTATTTTTTTTGTCTTTCTTTTTATTTTTACCACTTCCTGTAATGTACCCTAGATTAATTTTTTAAACACATCGTTGGGAAAAGGAAGTAAAAGTTATTTTTTTAGGTTTTATTTATTCTTGGGCTTTTGTTATCTTTGTGTTGAACAAACAAAAAAAAAATGATTTTTTTTGGCTGTAATTAAAGCAACAAAAGTTTTATTTCACAAGCACAAACTGGTATATGTGTACGTGGACTGCTCAAGAATAGTTGACTTTAAATTGTACCATTGCGATTCTTAGTTCGTTTTAGACAGATCAAAGATGGATAAAAGAAACTTAAAATTTGGTATAAATAATTTCTTTTTACACCAATTGACTTATCATAGTGAAAATTAACTTTGGTGTGTTAGTTTAGTTAAAAAATCTTTATAAGTCATACAAACTCTAAACAGAAGTGCGATTAGTTCAAAGGACTTTTTAAGTCCAGCCAGTGCTAGGACTAAAATTGTATGTTTGAAGGTTGCTACTATCACTTGCTACTATCCCTTTGATGTTCGGACCAGAGAAGCAATTTCCCTTCTTAGCCGAACTGTAATCGTTCTTATATTATTATTTTGCGGTCTTTCCCATAATAGAATTCCATAACACCAAATTGGTCTTAGGATCAACTTGATCAGTAGAAGTATGCAATCTAAGCTGTGGTATTATTTGACATCAGGAAGCTGAGGTACCATTTAGTTATTTATGAGAAATAGCTGGGCATGATTGCCTACGCAGTGTAAAAGTTGTACGAGTTCATTTTTGTTTATTCACCTTTATTCTCTATTTCTTCAACCATTTTTCCAAATTGAGTGTGTGATCTTGTAAATATTAAGAAGCGCTGTCGTGAATGCTTAAAAAAGCTGTGTCATCAGCAAATAATTATGTGTGAATTCAGTTGGTGGTTGGCATGACTGAAGTGTACAAGAAGTATCAAATGGGTCCCAATATACTATCTTGTGGAACTCTGACTTCAATGGGCTGAGGCGAACTTAAAAAATCTCATTCTTTTAAGATTTCGGGAAAGTTCAGCTTTAACTTATATATTAGTCCTGTTTGCTATACCTTACCAAAACGGCTATCAAAAGTGCAGAGCAGTATTTTCTTTCTTTAATTAGGAATCATAGTTACCAAAGAGATCTTCTACTCTGCAGAAAAATACTACGACTTGAGTATTGATGTCATTAAAAACAAAAAAAAAAAATAATAATTTTGCACGCTATAAGGGGCCACAGATATTGCACGACGATTATGCATTACCTCTCGCGCCATCGCTTGTTACTGATTTTTGAATGAAGGACAAAACTGTATCAATCTTCAGCTAAGTTTTCATTGTCTTTTTTCAAAGCTGAAAAGACATATAAGAGAGAAAATTAGGCTTTTCAACAGAAGCTGAAGACCGCATTGCTGAAAATTTTAAACGATATGAGAGAAAAATATTTATAATTAGAAAAATGTCTAGAATTGAAACTACCTAGCAGATAGATGTAGACGGATGTAGCGATCCAGAAAATGTATTACATTTTTTCTTTATCTCTTTGTAATATCTCTTAATTTCTTTGTAATACAGAACTTAAACCTGAAAAATTATTAATTCTCATTTATAGCAATTGTTCCTTCAATTAATTAAAGCATTATCGGACACAATCCTCGTAATTTCACACTAACGCGATGTAACTTCCGGCATGTTATGTAACAAATGTGTTACTTATTGTCTGATTACAGACTTAATTAATTGGCAGCAACGAATACTGGAGAGACAAAACTTAAAAAGAGATAAGAAAAACCTACAAAAATTTTGTGCGCGCGTAAAAAAGAAAACAAAAGCAAAAAGCATGCAAACAGTAGGTGTCAGGGAAACTCACAATAAACTAAAAAAAAAAACTGAAAATAATGAGAAAAGTGTAAAGAGCAAACATTAAACAGCAAAGAATTTTGAGATGAAATTACTGAGAAAATTAGAAGCAAACGTCTAAGTTAATTGTTCATACACACTCTAACACTGTTCTTATGTGTTATGAAAATGAAGTGCTTAATGAATTACATAATTAAAATACAAAATTTAATTTGTTTTTACATACTTAATTTAAATCTTCTCTCCCACAATCAGTGGCAAATTATAAGAAAAAAATGTGCTTGATTTATCGTTTGTTTTTCTGCTGATGTTTTAATTTTTAAGTTTCAATTTTCTAAAAGGTCCGTGGAAAGCAATAGTTCTATGTACATATGTATGAGATTTTTATAGTTACATATACATATATAAAGGTTGGTCTAAATACCCACTAAACCAAAGCTTTCGAATTTTTCTGAAGTCAGACTTGTCGTAGCGAATTCGTTAAGACATTTCGGTTGTTTCTCTGAACAAATAAAAAAAATATATAAAACTTTGATTTATATGTATGTAAGAAAATAAAAACCACAATTATATTGATTAAAAAAATATAGTAAACACGAAAAAATTTAATAAATATGTACTTACATATATATATATATATATAGGATGAACAATTGAAATCGAATTGATTACGGTAAAGTATTGGCTTGAATACCAAATCATTAAATAATTATTACATTTATTCAGTTAACTTTCAGAGAACCGCATTTTAGCTTATACTCACAGACAACATTTCATTGCGACTTCGTACCTAAATGTCGTTGCGATTTCGTATCTACATATCGTAACGATTTCGTAACTACTTATCATTGCGAAGTCGTGTCAACCCTTTCATAAAAAATCGTTACGATTTCGGTAACAGTCGTTACGAATTCTTTACGAAATCGGAACATTTGGTTTGGTGGGTAGTAGAATATTTTTAAATCATATGGTTTTTTAAAATTGATAGATTTTTTTTTTGTCTTAAATATTGCCTATCACAAAGTATCACATCCCATCGGATAAGGACGTGTTGATTAACAGTTAAACATTGCAATATTGCAAATTTATTTCTAAAATGCGGCATCACTTTTTTTTTGTTAAGATGAGCATTTTTATCTCAGCTGTATTTGGAGATGACAAATCCCTCACGTCATTATCGAGAGAGCAAGGCATCCACAGAGAATAAAATATAATGTGGATTTTGATAGGTGGCGTCAATGGTTCTTTTTTGAAAATGCTGCGGGAAACGTAATTTCTGTCAATGGCGAGCACTACAGAGCCATGAATTTAAATTTGTATGGCCTGAAATCGAAGATATCATCTCGGGTTTAAATGGGATCGTATACCATGCAGCTCGGGAAACAATCGATGTTTTGCGCACTAAGTTCGATAATCGTGTTTTCAGCTGATTTGGAGATAGCAATTTTCCGTTTTCGAGGCTATTATTATCCAATCTTTTATAAATAACGTTTAAAGCTTTGATGACATATTCTGATCATTTTTGTTTTTAATTTTTTTTATTTAAATTATAAAAAAAAAACTATAAAATCCAAATTTGATTAAAACCCGATAATTGACAAAGAAAAATTAAAAACTATCAATAATTTTCAAGTTCGCTCAAGGTATATTTATCTTACTAAGTAGTCGCGTTCCTACAACAATACAAGAACAACATGGCATTTTGTTGTTGCTTTGTAGTTCGAAATTTCAAAAAACATAGAAAAAAATTGAGTAGGTGTGTATGGCGGCCGACACTACCTAGTAAGATAAATATACCTTGAGTTCGCTTCCAGATCCAACTTTGGCCAAAATGTCTGTAATAAATTTTTATTGAGTCACTTTTATACGCTTCACTTCATGTGCTTGTCATATTGTGTTTGTTATTTCTCAATATTCATGAAAAAAATAAAAATTATTTTTATTCCTTTCCCACTTGCTGCGATTCGTGTTAACCGTGGTGATAATCCATTTAGATCACTAAGCTACAGCCCATAACAAATTATCATTGTCTATTTCAGCTATTTTTTCATTAGTAAATAATCTCTCTACACATTGCTTTTATTTAATTTAAATATATTCCATCTCCTGAGTAATCGATTATATGAGTTGTGTCTAGTAGGAAAGAATGTGATGCCAGATGTTTATTTATGTGTGTGTTTCTTTACATTTATGTTTTGTTCGGGAGATTTTATAGATCTTTTATTGGCTTTTATTTTTTGCTAATTTTTTATTTTTATAATCCTCACTTTTGCTGTTCTTAATATTTATTAATCACTATATAACCTTAATAAAATTTTGTTAAATTTTATATAATAATTGTAATAATGAAGTTGAAAATCATAAAAGTAAAAACCGAATGTATATTATTTTGAATTTGCAAAACATAAGAGAGTAAGGCAATATTTAACAGTGCTATGGTGTAGGGTATATAAGATTTGGCATGGCCGAATATAGAATTCTTACTTGTTTAAATTCAACATGATATATCATCTATTATTAGTTGGCTAGAATAGTGTTTTCTGAGCCTACTCTTTTCGGGGTCATCATAGCGCTTAACTGTATTAAAAGCATATAAGCATGTGTATGCTGTTGTATGCCATATGTATATATACTTATAATAAAACACTAACTTATTTCCTGTCTGTTTGTGTTCGAATCACATAAAAACTACTAGATTGATTTTAACAAAATATTGTAAGGAGGTACCTTAGTATACAGTAACTCATTTCCAGTCTGTCTGTCTGTCTGTCTATATTTCTGTCTGTTTTGCTCTCGCGTCACATACTGGATGGATTTTAACAAAATTTTGTGAAGAGGTATCTTAGTATCCTGATACGAATATAGGATATTTCCAAGAGAAAGTGGCGAAAAAGAACTAAAAGTACGACGTTTTTTTGCCGATTGAAAGGTACTGCATACTTTAAGGCATTTTTAATTTTTGAAACCGGAATATTTTAAACACCGATGGCGCTGTTTTAAAAAAATGAGAATATATTATTTGAAAGCGGAATATTTTAAACACGGTTGCGTAACAGATGGGGCTGTTTTAAAATATATAATGACAAAATGTAAATTACTTATTGCCAAATAGCCAATTAAATAAAATTTGTATGTTATTTTAATTTGTGGAATTACATTATTATTATATTTTAAACACCTTTTACAGAGCTTTAAAGTAATTTTTATAATATTAGAATTTTATTCAAGGATGGGTACCTTTATAGAAAGTAAAGTATTAAAATTGGGTGTGGGTTACTTTAAAGGCAAAATCGACAAAATATTGTCAGGAAGTACAGAACGTGTGTGGGCATAGGAATATAATAATCTTAGTTGTCAGCTAGCAAATACTATCAGAATGTGACTAATATATTTTTATGGTAGCAAATGGAATCAGGTTCCTAGCATGTTTCGCTTTGCTATTTAGAAGTAAATAAAATGAAAAGTCAGACAAATGGAAATAGACTTCTACAGATTTTATTGAAATTCTACTTCGTCAGAGTTCTAATATGATTTTGTTCGGTTTTGCTTAAAAGCAATCCAAACATTCTTAGTGCTTCAGTTACGGTGTATGCTTTTACTTTATATAAAGGGTCTCATACCGCATACCAAAAAAAGGCACCTATGCATATCGATAAAATTGCGTACTTTCACTAATGTTTCTCCACTATCTTTGGGAAATAAGATATTTTTGCGGAAAAGAGTATCCTATATTTGAATCAGTATACTAAGGTACCTCCTTATGTATAGATCTTAATATTGTTTTTATTAAGCAAAAAAAAAAACAAAATAAAAAATTCTCAACTTTTTTTTTATCAAAAAATGAACATAAAAGATAAATTCTCCGGCTTCCTTTTAGTTTCAATTCATTACTTCAACATAAGTAGCTTAAACTTTGTTCTCATCAAAAAAAACTGGTTGCGTAGTATTGACGTCAAAGAAACCAAAACAAATTGCAATCAGCTTAAAATATAGGATATTCCATAAAAAAATTAAAATTTTTTCAAAGCTTTAAGCCCAGTACGCAGCTCTACGGAAATTCGGTTTTAATTATTTTGCTTTTATTTCTACAAAAGTAAAATTCATCATGTGGTCGTTTGTAGAAATAAAAATCATGTAGTCGTGTTTTTTAAATAACATTATATGAACATAGAAATAAACAAAAAATATTTTAAATGTATAAAAAACATGAAATGTCATAAATTCCGTTACCAAACAATTGCCATTTTTATTTTGACTTAAACTTACTAATCATAAAGCGTTTAAAATTTAAATTTAAATACGTTAAATACTGCGAGACATTTTTGAATATTGTGTCTTGACATGAAAAATTACCAAAAACCTAGAGACGAGTCGACGAAACAATAATGGGTGATTTTTTTGAGGTTAGGATTTTCATGCATTAGTATTTGACAGATCACGTGAGATTTCAGACATGGTGCCAAAGAGAAAGATGCTCAGTATGCTTTGACATTTCATCATGAATAGACTTACTAACGAGCAACGCTTGCAAATCATTGAATTTTATTACCAAAATCAGTGTTCGGTTCGAAATGTTCAAATGTGACAAATTTTGTTCAGCGATGAGGCTCATTTCTGGTTGAATGGCTACGTAAATAAGCAAAATTGCCGCATTTGGAGTGAAGAGCAACCAGAAGCCGTTCAAGAACTGCCCATGCATCCCGAATAATGCACTGTTTGGTGTGATTTGTACGCTGGTGGAATCATTGGACCGTATTTTTTCAAAGATGCTGTTGGACGCAACGTTACGGTGAATGGCGATCGCTATCGTTCGATGCTAACAAACTTTTTGTTGCCAAAAATGGAACAACTGAACTTGGTTGACATGTGGTTTCAACAAGATGGCGCTACATGCCACACAGCTCGCGATTCTATGGCCATTTTGAGGGAAAACTTCGGAGAACAATTCATCTCAAGAAATGGACCGGTAAGTTGGCCACCAAGATCATGCGATTTGACGCCTTTAGACTATTTTTTGTGGGGCTATGTCAAGTCTAAAGTCTACAGAAATAAGCCAGCAACTATTCCAGCTTTGGAAGACAACATTTCCGAAGAAATTCGGGCTATTCCGGCCGAAATGCTCGAAAAAGTTGCCCAAAATTGGACTTTCCGAATGGACCACCTAAGACGCAGCCGCGGTCAACATTTAAATGAAATTATCTTCAAAAAGTAAATGTCATGGACCAATCTAACGTTTCAAATAAAGAACCGATGAGATTTTGCAAATTTTATGCGTTTTTTTTAAAAAAAAAGTTCTCAAGCTCTTAGAAAATCACTCGTTAGAATACAGAAAGTAAATGCCAGCATCATTATTCATTACAGAAAAAATGAAAACCTTTTAAAACTTCTGCAGCGACTGTTACGACGAACACAAGAACAAAAATTCGACAAAATAGGAAAAGATTGATTGAACGGCAGAAATACGTCATCAAAAAATTAAACTCTTTTGTACTAATTTTTTGAAGTAAAAACTTTTTATATTTGTCAAAATAAATAAGTATTTTCTTATTTTGGGTGGTTGGGATAAAAATGAAAATTTATCTTTTAATGTGTGTTTTAACTTGAACACAGCATAAGTATATGCAGACTGCAAAAATACGCTAGTTTACTCTAGTTATCATTGCCAGAAATTTTTCGTTTGTTTTTAATAAAAGCCCGCAATTTGTAGCAGACAGACATTTTCGAGTCTCAGTGGCTTCGTAATTTCTAATCTCAAGCCCTAAAAAAATTGTGCTTAATTAAGCATAATTGTAATTAACTATAATATTTTAAATGAAGGATTCTTTCTTCTATACTCTGAATACGGATATTTGATACATTTTCGGAAAGAATTAATTTATGACACGTCTGTGGGGATATTTCAGATTTCCAAAGGTGTAGCAGTCTAATATGACAGGATCGATTTTTTTTAATTCTATGACTTTTATGTTAAAGAGTTTTAAACGATTCTATACATATTCAAAAAGTTTCTGCGGATCTCTTATAAATATGCAAATTTTGACTTTAAAGAGACTACACAGAAAAAAAATGTTTGCACCAATTAAAGGTTTTAATTAGTTTTAAATAAAAATTTATCTAATTATTAATTGATTTAAATATATATTTGCTTAAAACAGAACAAAAAAAATCCTTACTAAACAAATTATTGAACAAATTACTTACTTAATTAAATTTTAATCTGAATCCAATTAAAACCTTTAATTTGTGAAACAATTTTTTTCTCTGTACTATGTGATATGACAAAAATTGTTATTATATCAGAAATAATACAATCACATGCAAACTACTTCTCGGAATATATTGTCTTGTTTACTTTTAAGTACTTTGTGCTATTGCTTCCGTAGTATATGTGGGCACCAATCCTCGAGGATTTCTGGGGTACGAAACCAGTGCCTAAAGACTGCTACTACATGAACCGGTACCCACATGGCGGCTTTCTCAGTTTCTGTGACCAGTTAGTGGTATATCCCTGCTGAGATTTACGTGCTGGCTGTGGTTTGAAACTAAATCTCAGTTGTTTGAAAATAAAGGCCAGTACATCCCAAGTACGATGGAATTGCCATGTTTTTATCCAATGGTAAGACCACCGACAATTTAAGGCCACAAGTCAGGCATCAAAATCCATCACATACATCCATCGAAAATAAATATATGTATGTGGGATGAAACAGTAGTTTACAACAACATTATCTACTATCTGTTTCAAACAAAATATTCCTGTAATAAAAGATAAAGTGTTGATTTTGATTTTTGCTTTTATAATTGTTAAAAAAATAAGTGATTGTTCATTTTAAATAGGTGACGGGGATCTAATGCCGCACCAAAACTTTATATCAAGACTGCTGAGAAATCAGACTTCGAAGAAAATGATCAAATATTTTAAGGGTAATATTATAGACAATGCTTTAATTGGTCTGCCAAATTTTGTTTCGAAATCTGATACTTCGTCTCATGAGTACTTCACTGCACTAATGGCCATCTCACTGCCCAATATTCCAATACCAATTACCAATATTCAAGTAAGGGGTGATCGATTTCGAGGTTCCCTACTTTTTTAAAGAAAAAAACACATCAAATTCAAATTTAATGGAGAATGTTTATTATCGTTTGAAAGAACATTCTTTGGCATTTATTTTTTGCAGATTATGTCTATCAAATGTTGGCCGTTGCTACGTCGCAGATCATCCATCCGTTGAATCCAATTTTCGATGACTCGTTCGAGCATTTCGACTGGTAACTGGCAAATGACACGCTCGATATTTTCCTTCAAGGCCTGAATCGAAGGGGATTTGTCCGCATAAACTTCAGACTTTACATATCCCCACAGGAAAAAGTCTAACGGTATGATATCACACGATCTTGGTGGTCAATCGACCGGCACAAAACGTGAAATTATATGATCACAGAAATGTTCTCTCAATAAATCCATTGAGTGATGTGATGTGTGAGAAATGGCGCCGTCTTGCTAAAATCAAATGTGGCCGATATCACGAGTTTCAATTTCAGGTATTAAATAGTCGGTTATCATGGCACGATAACGGTCGCCGTTGACGGTTACGTTCGCATCGGCATCAGTTTTAAAGAAATATGGACCGATGATTCCACCGGCCCACAAACCACACCAAACCGTTGTGTTTTCTGGATGAAGTGGCAGCTCTAATCTCTTAAGGTTGCTCTTCGTCCCAAATGCGGTATTTTGTTTGTTTACATACACATTGAGCCATAAATGGGCCTCATCGCTAAACAAAATTTGCTTCGAAACACATTCCTTACAGAACGTGAATTTTCGTAATAAAGTTGAACGATTTGTAAACGTTGTTCAGGCGTAAGTCTTTCCATTATGAAATGCCAAACAAGACTAAGCAAAAATAACATGACAGCAAGACACGACTTACACGTGATCTGGCAAAAAAAGGCTACTGAAAAAAGTATCTCTACTTGAACTGTCCTTTATATTATATCTATAGAAATAGGATGCTATAGAAATGATATTTACATAATAAATCGTATTATCCGTAAAGTATCCAAAGGATAACGAAAAGGCAGTAGCATTCTCTAGTCCGGTGTGTATGCACAGGGTTTAGGACAGGACTACACCAAATACCTTGAATAAGACAATTATTACATACTACGAAGTTCTTCTTCATGTAGAAAATTCGCATCTGTCAAAAATCACATCTTAAAGGTAGCGGGAGTTTTATTAGAGGTAAAACTTCAAAATGTGATGATATAGCGCGGAAAACCTTATTCTAACCAATTATATGCAGACTCATATTAATAAATAAGTGTGATCTAAGCGTTGGCATACAAACAATATATCGGCTAAGAAGTAAAATCTCAATCACATTTTATGCAGTCCTTTTTTAATCTGCAAAAGAGTCTTCCGAAGTGATCATATCTAAATACAATTACCGACATAAATACTCACATTGCTAGTTAGATGTTGTTTCTTCTAGGGGGCTGGCTAAATTAATTCGAGTGAATACTGAATGCCTGTGCACCTTCCGTTTTAATACTGATCATTTCTAGCTGATTGCACGGGAAGCTTCATAATGTATAATTTTTTTATGAATAAAGTTTAACATTTAGATACCAAACATATGCAAATCTTTTTATGGAATCTACTCTATATAGAGTATAATCCATAATAGGTGATTGCAAGGAAGAAACAGATTTCTATGTGTTTTGTATCTACTTGTTAAACTTTATTTGATTTTCTCAGGTTTAAAATATTTCCAGTAATAGTCTTTTTTCACTATTACTGGAAATATAATAGTGAAATGACTATAACCGGAAATATTTTAATTTTATTATTTTAAAACTGAGAAAATCAAATTGTAACATTACAATTCAAAAGGGATAAACAGTAAGAGGAGGACGAGTTCATATTCGTATCTGAAGCAACACCGATTGCCAAGATAAGATGAAAATATAAGAAACCCATCTTCGTTCAGACTGTGTCTTGCAGAGGCCAAGAAATTTTCTCAATATGACAGTAGAACACATTGTTTGTGACTGTCTAATATTGGCTAGAATTAGGCTTAGGAATAGAAATGTAGATAATGTAAATGCTTTAGACCAATGTTAAACTGTTGCGATAAGTAGGAAATGCTGATAACATACGAATTAAAATAATGTAGTCGTTAATTATCAATCGGGTCCACCACGGGCAATATGCCCTATTATTAGCTTTTAACACCTTGACGCCAATGCTTCCGTGGTATAAGGGGACAATAGTTCCTCGGCTTGCTGTGATCTGAAGCTGGAAGATAAGAACTTTCGAATTCCGACCACTGTCTAAACGAATAATTCAACTGGAACCAGTAGCCCCACAGCGATTTCCCCAGTCCCAGTAACCGCTTTTTGGCGAAGTCCTTTCGGGAGTAACGTGGTGTCTGTAGTTTAGACCTAAAGTCCAGGGCGCTGATTTTGTGTAAGGTAAGGTGACATGCCAGGCCCTGTTGTAACTGTATCACAATTTCCAATCTAAAAAACAAACAGGGATCTACAAGTTTAGTGGTGAGCTACGGCATACTCCCCGCTTGAAAATATAGTTAGATTTTGACACGAATCGGAACTAGTTTTCTGCAAGTATTATTATTATATAAGTTTTCGGGATATAGCTCTTGGCCATTTTCAGTGATTTTATCTGCAATTTTAGATCATGAGCATGGTATGTCCGACTTTATTACGAGACTCTTTTCCTATCGCGTATATCAAGTGTACTGTCGAACTGAGTTTCATAAATTAACACTTTCAAAACTTCTGGCTGAACATGCACACCAGCAGAAAACAGGAATATCACTTTAATTAATTTCGATGTCGTTGATTTATAACACTACTACAAATGGCGTGCCATTATTCACTCGTGCATTTCGTTCTTCTTCCTTTAAAACACAAATGTGTTGTAGTAGTTTTTTCTGCTTCCTCGCTTTTAAATAAAAACGATGTCATTTTTTTTTTTTTTGTGAAGAAATAAATGAAAATGAATTATTGTTGATGATTCAACAAACACAAGGAGTCAAATGACAATTGGCTTTAATCAATTTGAATCCTTTTTTCACACTTTTAATTAAAAGAAAAAAGAAAACAAAAATTTTTAAGTAACATTTGTGTATTATTCTTAAAGAATAAATTAAAAATGAAAATATTTTATTTTCCTTGAGCAATCACTTGTTCCCAGACCTTTTGTCTCTGAATGCTTAAGATCCAAAATGTTTCAATACAAATCGCTTTGACTATTTGAACTAATAATATTTTTATGTTGGCATTAATTCTTCGTTTTACATTTTTTTCTTTATTCCACTTGTGTCTAAGGGCTGTCTACATTTTTGATGTTCCAATTTTTGTCTATATTTTTCGTAATTTTTTTTTTAATATTTAATTTGACTAAATATCAATGAAAAATGGTTATTATTTAAAAACAAAATCGATTTTACTAATATATTTTTATGACTTTAAGTTTATTATACGGAATTTACTAAAAAAATATATTTAAATGATGACTGTTACTTGAAAGTAAAAAAACTATAGGAACATCTAAAAAGGATTTTTTTAAAAGCCTAATGCAAATTTATAGTCGCAGTTTTTTTAAATAAAAAAATATTAAATTATATAAATTATAAAAAAAATTAAAATTAAAAAAATTCTACTAATTAAAGATTTTAATTACTTCTAGATATAAATTTAATTAATTTTGTATTAAGTCAATTAAATACTTCATTGATAAGAAAAAACTTTTTTTTAATAAATAGTTGAAACTAATTAAAACTTTAATTACTGGACGAAATTTTTATTGTCAAGATGTGTAAAAATAATTGTGACTATAGATGGCTGAACATTTAGGAGTACCCACAGTGCACCAAAAAGAAGAGTAGGTAATTATACAACTAGCAAACTTGTTAGTCAAATCTACAGACGATTTTCGTAAAACACATAATTGTATTAAATTCTTTATTAAAAATTTTCTTTTAAACATACCATACATAGGCTGTGCAGTATGGTAGTGGTTTGTTGTGATAGATCTCTTATTTTCGGATTATCTAGGGAAATTAAGTAAGTCGCAGCCTATGTTGTCATTATCGCAGCCTATGTTGTCATTATCGCAGTGGATACTTTCTCTTATATACTATAATAAAGGGGAATTCCCTTGTTGAAAATTTCTACGATTTTGTTTACTTAGTAACTTCCCGCCAATTGCAAGGCTTTGAACACAGGGAAAAATGCATAAATCGTAAAGTGGACAAAATTTTGGAAATAAATAGATTATTAATTGAAGATGACAAAGATAGTTGCAAGTCTTCATTTGCAGAAGAATAGATCGACGGCAATAATATTGATGATTTCAATGGCGGAGTAGATAATATGGAAAATTGCCTTGGAGAATACACGACAAAGAGGAAAACCAATGGTGGCCTTTAGGATTCATTTATCATATTCTTTATGTAGGTCTCCCCGGGGGTTCCAACTGTCACTGCAGGAATGGCAAATGCTTTGACGCGGTTCACTCGGGGAAAATAGGGGCACCAGACGCTAGGGTTCCTAGAACCTAAATCTGAAAAAAAGGTCAGTTTGTTAAAACATACGGGTCCTCTTCGAGGCCCAACCAGTGCCCGAAGGACTGGTACCACGGGAATCGGTAGCCCCACAGAGAGCCTATCCTCTCTGTGACCTGTTGTTGGAGAGGTCTCCTTCGGGGGTACACGTGGTGGTTGTGGTGTAAGATCGATTTATGTAGTTATGGTGCACGGTCGATCAAGTGTGCTGTTGCACTCTCAACAGACGGAGTTTGGATAGTTTCCAAACCCCTAAGCAAGGGGCTATAATATGGATCTAGGCTTGCGTTGGATAAGGCTTGCCTTATTTATAAATTGCTACTCATTGTGAATGTATCACACACAAATTGCGATTGGTGTCAGTAGTAAAGTGTTGTCATACTACACAATGGGAGCTCTAGTCTACGCTTACATTTCACTCGGTGGTAAGACCATCGTCGGGTGAGAGCCAACACGGCCAGGTACTGACGTTAATCTGCATCACGTATTCTTGCTGTGGGAGAATTTGCAGCATTTATTATATTCCAGGTCTGCTCAAAATAAAATATGAAATTTGAATTTTTTTGAAAAGTATTTATTTATCAATATCCATTTTGTGCCCCACAAAGTAATCCTCCTCAGATATAATGCGCTCATGTCAGCACTTCATCCAATTCTCGAAACACTTCTAGAATGCGCTTTTCGGTATGGCCATCAGCCCCTTCGTCAATTCCGACTTTATATCAAACGCTTTTATTTCATTGGTCTTTTTAGTCGTAGGGAGCAAAATCTGGTGAATAAGGAGGTTGAGACATGATCAGTGTGTTTTTTTTGGCCAAAGAATCACAAACGAACATTGATATGTGAGCTGGTGCATTATAATGGTGCATAATCCATGATTTTTATCACACGCAAACATATTGTTAGTAATTTTGTCATGTCTTCAGATAGCGGTTCAAGTATGATCGGGTAATCCTATTAATGTAAAAGTGCACTATTTATATGTAATTGTAGACATTATACGGCGAAGAAGTATAAGTAATGCTCTCAAGAAATGGAAACAAATAAGAACAAATGGCTCAGAAAGATTTCTTTTTATTTCGACGAATAAACGAGGAGAATCAACGACTAATAGAAAGATAAAGATAAAAAATGCTCCATATAAGATGTTTTATAAAACTTCTTTAGATGACAATTTCGAATTCAAAGTGTTAGACCTTTCACCTAAAGGAGGAAGCCCAAGAATATATGAACATATTGATTTGCTTTCATTATACATAACCATTAGACCAATAATAGAAGAAAAACGTAAATATATGATGGATTTACTACCCTATATCCCACCAATTTTCCACAAACACTTTATTTCCCTAAATACTAAAAAATAAATTACTTAGTTACAATATAATGAGTTTCAATAAAATGTTAATTTCTAACAAAAAATTTTTTTCTTGACGGCTTAAGTCATTTATAAAGTCATGCAGTTAATTTTGAAAGTCGTATAAGTCATTTCAACCTTTCAAAACCACATTTCCTTTTAAAAATGGTTATAAATTTCACACTCATAATAAATACTTATTTATTGGCACAATTTATTTGTCAAAATATTTAATTCCATAATGCAAAAATATTTGTTTATCCTTTAAAATGCAAACTTCTCAATATCTCGAAACAAGAAATATATGACTTATACCACTTTCATAATCAAGGGCTCATATATATACTAGTCTATTTAGTGTATAAAATATAAAAACTATGAAATATAATTTACCTTGTATGGAACTAAACACATACTCTTGCATTTCTAAACAACATTTTATAAATAGTTTTATGCTTAGGGGTTAGTTTCAGAAAGTGCTTATAGATTTTCTTAAAAAATAGGGTTTTTTAGGGTTTCTTTGGGCGTCAAAAAAACAATATTTGAGAAACATATTGAAAATTTTAGGTCGATATTGCAGGAGATGGAAAAATTATATTGAACTTAAAATGTAAAACATACCCCGGTAGGTGGTTGTCGACATAAGGGTTAATATGACTATTTTCTTTCGTTATTTAATAAGGTGTAAATATTTGTCATATTTACATAAGTGTAGATAAATTAATGATAATAATTATATTAGTTTTATACAATCTTATTCAGTCTTATCTTTATAAGATCACGGTTGTAAAAATCGCAATCTACGAGAAATTCTGAGAAGAAACCAACCTTTTATAGTTCCCTAGCTCGATGATAGATGTATCAACACACATGAAAATATATATCCACCAGAAAATTACGGTCTTTAAAGTAGGTAAAAGTAACCCTGAGAAACATAAGCTTAATTGGGTCAGGGATCGGGGTACCCCCCATACAAAGTAAAAAATTATTATCCTGTATCTAAAGAACTGCAATAGGTATCGTCTTGGAATTTTGCATCAGTAATCATATTAAGATACATTGTGTAGAGAAACACAGACTGAATTCGAAACACAGACTGAATTCGAATACGATGTATAGGTGGTACCTCCTATACATCGTAAGAAATTATTATCGTGTACCTAGAAAACTGTAATAGATAGAGCCTTCAAGTTTTGCACGAGTAACCCCTATGCTAATACGCATAGTCTACCAAAATACAAGATTGGATTGTAGCAGTGGGCGTGGTATCCCTATACAAAGTGAAAAATTATTGTCGTGTACCGTCAGAGTAATGTGCATTGTCTAGCAAAACACAGACTGGATGAGGATAGTACCTCCCATAAAAAGTAAAAAATTATTATCGCGTATACGTATATATCAAGCAAAAACAGATTGGATGAAATCAGTAGGCATCGTACCTTGCATATAAACTAAAACATTTTCGATGTGAGAATAACGTGCGTTTTCAAGTTGAAGGTTGGCCATGCTTTTCTTCCAAGTGTTTACTGTATTTTATGTGGATGGATGTAGCGAAGCGCACTGGGGATAGCTATTTAGTTTGATTATATAATTACAAGAACAAAAACCAGTTGGTGGCCTTTCCTTAACATTTGAAAATTTTGTTTTGTGACTGTTTATAATTTAAAAAACGCAAATTTTTTTATTAAAAATTGTATATCAAGATTATTAAAAATATACCTCTCTTCTATTTTCAGGTACGTTTTATATCAGTATTAACAACTAAATAATGTGAGTTAAAATATTATATTATATTTTATTTTATGACATTAAAAAATATTTATAGGTGTATTTTATTTAAAAAATGGCTCACCAATTAGCCATGACAAAGTAGAAACAATCGTGCAATAAATTACTTACCACAACTTTTAAACAAACAAGTTATTAAGCTGTTGTTGTTTCTTACCATAACACCTGACATTAATACGGCTTATCTGTGTAAAAAACACGCACATCAAATACCCTATTGTACAGAAAACATTAAAAACAAAACTGCAACATTATTCAGACGTATGTACGAGTATTTTGTGCTTCAAAACACAGACAAAAAACTGCCAGACTAATTATAAAATATTACAAATTGTCAGCATTATAGGAATAGGAGCAGCAAAAGTAACAACAACAAATGCAATGATGACAGCAGTAACAACAAACTAATAACAACAAAAGCGGAAATAAAAAACTTGATAAAACAAAAGTAACAAAAATAATAAAGTTTTTTATTTTCAAAAACACTGGTTGTTGTTCATACCGTTTTATGACAGAGACATAAACTCATACATACTCATATTGCCAAGCAGCCAAACACAATGAAAAAGTTTATTTATGTGTATATTCTTCTGTGTTTGTGCCTTTAAGTGTATGCAGTTTTAACTATAATGACACTAACAGCTGTGTGTTACAATACAAATAAATAACCAAAAAAGAAGAGTGTACAAGTGTTAATATCGGATAATATAAAAAGATGAATAAATGAACAAACATCATACTAAATTACATATGCTCCCAACATATAAACACACTAACAGCGACTACAAAATGTTATTTTCATTGCGTTAAATTTTTCAACAGTAACTAGGAAAAAACATAATTTAAAAAGAAAAAAAAAATTAAAAATAACACAAAACTTTTAATTTATAACTAACTACAATTAAAACTTTTGCTTGCTATTTTGCAAACTTTTGCTTGCTATTTTGCCATGAAATCAAATGGGAAAAGCGGTTTTGTAGCCTGTTGGAAACAAGACATGCCTAGAAAACTTTTACTATATTAGGTGGCTATATTTTAAGGTTGGCTTAATACTTAAAATGAAATTGCAAATTGGCTTAAAAATTCTTACGGTTTCCATATTTATATCCAAGGCAGGGTTTCGATCGTTGAATTCTCATTTTTAAAAACAAAAGCATTTTTTATCTAGTTTAACCAATAGCTGAAATGTTTTTTAGCTGAGCATTATTCAGAACAACTTTGTGAATTAAGACGTTTTTATATAACGTCAGTAATATAGAATTTCCGATCGTAACTTATTAGTGGTATATTGCTACATCTGACCAAAACTAATTGGTGACAAATTTAATCTAATAAACAACGGTTGTAATACAGATTTATGTCAGTGCCTAGCTTGTCGCATTAACCTGACGGTGGTCTTAGCACTGGTTGAATATGAAGCATCTATACTATTTAAACTACCGCCATTGTGTTGGTGGCTTATGTTGATGGTTTGTGTTGCAAAAGCACAGCAGACACATCCCGAAGTGAATGATCAATAAGTAGTTACAGATAATTGTCGCTGTCCTCGATCGGCTTCCGGTACCAAGTGTGCCAGTCGTTTGGACGTTAGACGTCGAAGGTTCTTATCTGCCAAATTCAGATTCCTTACAAGCCCGGCGACTGGTATGTCCATATACTCAGGAAGCATTTTTGTCATATTGTATTTATTGTATCTTCAATATATTTGAACTAACAATCTAAATCTAAAATAAAAATAATGCTAAGTTCAGCAAGTACTAGACAAAAAAAATTATGTATCACGGTTGCCGCTATCACTTACGGGTCATCCCTCTGACGTTCGGGAGAGAGAAGCAATGGCCCTTTTTCTTAGACAAATGTACCCACGTTAATTTAGTATGTTACGGGCCAGCGGATTTGGATATGTTTCATGCTTCTTTAAATACGTAACTGCATATTTCCTAATTTCTGCTTTAACGATGGCACGTTTAGATCTTTGTGGATGTTCGAGTTTTTTATTTACCAAGGAGATAATGTTATCATACGTAGAATCTTATTTTGGCGCCTTTTGATATTTCTATATTTGGATTTTTTCTATTTTCTATATAGCTGAAGCAAGGCCCCATAATTGAATGTCATAACACCAAATTTGTTTCAGAATTAACTTGTACAACAAAAGTTTGCAATCTAAAGAGAGAGTAGAATTTCTGCCAATAAGCCAGTTTAGTTGGACTGCTTTTAACTTCATTTTTGTTAACTTTGATTCTATGTGACGTTTTTAAATAAGGCGCCGGTATAGATGTATTCCGAAATATTTTACGTCTGAAACCTGAGGTATTGTTTGCTTATTTATGCGTATAGGGGGGCACGATTCCCTACGCAGTGTGAAAGTTATGTGAGTTGCAAGATTTGCTCTTTAAATATTAAACTGAAATTAACTCGCCAAATAAAATATCTTTTATTGTACTTGTCAATTTTCTTATACGAGGGTAGTTTGATAACTTCGTGATTTTTAATTTTTATTACGACCGAAAAAACTTTACATGCTTAACGCCTTAAAAAACACTAGTAGTACTGTACCATTAGTTTCATTAGTTACAACGTGACTTAAGTCTCAGCTCAAATGGCGCCAAACACAAAAAAGGGCACCATTTTGGATGTAGTCGCTGATGTTGGGCCATTTAATCGCGGACGTCTGTAAGATGGCTAAATTTGTAGGCATCTCAACAAATCGATTACATCAAATTTTTTTGTAACTTTTGACGAAACGTAGATCTATTATAAAACGTAGATCCAAAAAACAATATTAAGTTGAACGTGTACAAAATAAGGCTAACATAAGTTATATGATTTTAAGAGGTCCATCGGTAACAGTATCATGGGCACAGTTTTTGGGAGTACACGCAGTATCTTTCCCATCGATTATCTTGAAACGCGTTACACGATTACCGGCTTTTGAAGCAAAAAAATCTTTATATAGCGAAGAAAAAATTGCTGTTCCATCAAGACAATTCCAAAATCTCTGAAAGGGACAACGAACTGCTACCCCTTACCTCCCAGCCATTTGGGTCTAAAAAAGATTTCATTGAAACAAGGTGTAAATCTTATTAGTTGTAGATAATTAAAAAAAACTAGAACGACGTTGGACAAAAGTAGCTAGCTTGAAGAAGACTATGTTGTGAAATAAAACGCTTTTTTCAGAAATATCTAACAAGGTCAGCTAGATTTTCAGAGCTTGACGTAAAATAAAAATGTTCTACTGATAATTGCCTAAACTTGGCGTTTATATATTTTGCACCTACACTATGCAGCCTGTCCATTTTTGTAATCTTTCTAAACACTGCAGTGCACTGCTGTGAATTACCTATATACTTTTCAAAGTTCTTCCTTGTTTTGTTTAGCATTTTGTTAAATCTTTTATTATTCTATCATTTCAATAGCAGACTAAGGTAAATATATACTCACCTTTGTTATTTTCCTATTTCAATTACTAAATGTGTCTGCATATTTTTTAAAATGTTTAATTATACAAATTATTTTTGGTATAATTATAAAAAACACTTTAAAGTTTACGGTAGCCATTCTTTCATTCTAATTAAAAAAAAAAAAAATAACTTTGCTTAGAAAATAATTCATTTATTTATGCCATTATCTTTGCCATCATTAGCAGTTGGTATTGTGCAATCTAACTATTTTTATTTTGTTTGAAGCCAACGCCTTTTCCTAAACTAATTAACAAAAAATGCACTTTACAGTTTCACAAACAGCCAAAGCATCAGCAATCAAGGCTACTGCTCTTGGCAATTTTTTTAATATATTTGAAAGAAAAGTTTACCTAATTTAACAATTACAGCCATATAAAAATGTTGCAGCAGTAAAAATAACTCAGAATAAACAGATATAAAAAGTTAAATAAAATTTTAATGCCTTTTAATTAATGGCAAAATAATATTGCATTTAGTTTTAATAGTTGCTAAAATGTTTTAGGAAAATTCTTTTTACCTTAATGTTTTCGTTATCAAGCACCTACAAAGATTGGCAGGGTGTTATAGGTGTGTTTTGTTATTAGTAACATTTCAAAATCAAAGTTCCACATCCAACTTTGTGGACTGCAATTATGTTTTTTATTTAAATTTAATTGATAGATGCCTGTTGTTTGTTCGGACGATAGTCTGAACATTTTTCAAATAATAGAGGGCGACACTGTGGAACAAATTCAAGCTAGCAAAAGTTGGGTCGATCCTGAGTGAGGGTGAAAACAGAGGCTAAATTCCTCGGCGGCACACCTCCATCCTATGCTCCAAATTTTCGATGACGCTGAGGCATATCTGAGGTTCTATGCCGTTAATGTGCCGCATTATCTCATCCTTTAGCTCTTGAATTGTTGCTGGCTTATCGACGCACATCTTTTCTTTTAAATAACCCCGAAGAAAGAAGTCCAAGGGTGTAAAACCATCTTGGCGGCCAAATCACATCGCCACTACGTGAGATAACAGGGCCATTGAATTTATCGCAAAAGAGAGTCATTATTTCATTAGCTGTGTGGCAAGCGGCACCATCCTGTTGAAACCACATATCGTCCACACCCATATCTTCCAATTCGGGCCATAAAAAGTTCGTTATCATTTCACGATAGCGAACACAATTCACAGTAACTAAATCTGGTCTGTTCTGCCGAATACCCTCTGCAAGCAGCTAGTGTAGTGCAAGTCAATGGTTCTTGCTTGTTAACCCATTTTTTTCTACTTCTCATAAAATATAATATTTCCTAATTAATTGGAAAATGGTTTTCAAATTTCACGTTTCCTGTATTTTTATTCATAAAGATTTTTTTTTTTTTTCTATTCAGTTTTTTCTTCATTTATTTTGTCATAAATTATTCAAAAGACAAACCAGACGACTTATTTCATTTCCTTTCCCTGTAAAGGGAGTAAAGTAAATGTGTTTAAATTTCTTGCTTGGGGTAAAAATATATTTTTATTTTTTTTTCCTTTTTTTTCTTCTTTATAATTCCCTTTTGAGCATTTATTCTTTTATCTTTTGTGAGAAGAAATAAAAGAAAAAAGTAAAAGAAGATCAAATTTAACGCATCAATTACTTAAATGAAATCTTGTGTTTTTAAGTTGTATTAAATCATGACATTTCATTTATTCACACCGATATATTATATGTATGTGTGGATGTACATACGTATGGCTGAGATAAAGCAAATGTTTAAATGTCATGGCATTTATTTAGTTTTATAATTTGAAAATGCACTTACATATTCGGTCATTTGTAATATTTTACAAGTGACTGTGTCTATGATGAGGGTTTTAAATGGTGACTTACAATTCAATTGTGAAATATATAACAGACTTAATGTGACCAATAATTTGAAAATCTGATTTTTGTAAGAGAATTTGTAAACACAATTTAGTAAAAATATTAAATTTAAGAAAATCCATCTATACATATAATAAAATAGTAACTCATATCCGGCTGTCTGTCTGCTTTTCTTCACGTAAAAACTACTGCATGGAATTGAACAAAATCTTTTGAAGAGATACCTTAGTATCCTTGTCCCAATATAGGATACTTTTTTTCTACAAAAATATCGTAGAAAGTGGAGAAAAAGCCGTGAAAGTACGCAGTTGAACTAAGCGGATATGAATACTTTACTTTTTATAAAGTAAAAAATACATTAAATAATATGCAGCATATCTTAAGGCGGATAAACGCACTGTATGGCACCTTTAATTTTTTAAAGTTGTTTATTTTAACAGATCGTTTTAGCTACTTAGTACGGCACGGTACCTTTAATTTTAATATTCTTTGAAAATGTTGTTGCTGGTGGAGTTATTAATCGAAATGGAATACAAAACAGCAATTTTTAGAATTTTTACCAGTCTGTGTTGCCATTACGTAAAAACTGGTAGACGAATTTTAATAAAATTTTGTAAGGAGGTACCTTAGTATCTTGATTCAAATATAGGGTACTTTTTTCACATAAAATTATCTCATTTTCAAAAGAAAATAGGTAAAAAGTAATGAAAGTACGGAATTTTGCCGACACAATGGTACTGCAAACTTGGCAGCACCTTTTATTTTTGTCAGCGGGAAATTTTTAACACTATTTACAGAATTTTACAATAATTTTAGAATTTTATTAAAAGCCTATGTTTCTTCGATTACCCAGGGATGGGTACCTTTATATAAGGTAAATATATAAAACTTATCTGAACCAAAGTGAGAGTTAAATTTTGGTGTGAATTCCTTTTAAAGCAAAATCGAACAAAATATTGTAAAGACGCTGTACTTTTAAAAAATTCAACTCCTTTTAGTCTACTAATGAGTGGTAATCAAATTAAAAAATTTTGAGGTGCGCAGAATCTGGTAGCTAATGAAAGCAGTATTTATGTGCTTGGCTTATCTCTATTTCAGAGAGCTCCCTTTAATTGTTACCTTCTAATGGACTGTTTAACTGTTATTTATTAGCATTTAACTCTTTAATTGTTATTTATTAGTATTAGTATTAGTATTTATTAGTATTATTAGTATTATATAACCTCGTTAACTTTAAATGAAAAAACCATCCAAGAGAAGCGTGATAAATCTTGCAGGGGCTCTGTAAAAGTTAAAATGATTTACTGAGTGATTTACTGCTGCACATTGGGGTATTTTGCCATTCTAGCCGGATATTGCTTTTTTCTTTAGCTTATATTGGCTCTGAAAATTTACTGAGTGCTGCTAAATTAATGAAACTTGGCAATAAAATCTCCCATGGTCATAATCTGCTATAGTTACCGAATGAAGATTCTAAAATTCTGAAGATTACTTGTATGGTTAAGGTGGTTGGTAGCTGTGGCCAGAACCTGAATGGCTAGTTAGTGGTTAAAAAGGACTAATCACTAAATGCTCCCCTAATCCACGGTGAAACAGCATACGCCAGGGATGCGTGGTCAAGAGGGTGCTTGACCTTTAGCAAACTCTGGATACCGGTCGACCTTCAGTTTCAATGTAGGAATACCCTCGCATAAGGAGCTCTGTGTGGGGATCCGAAAGGGATAAGCCAGAAAGCCTCGCAAGAGGCGGAAAGGTTAATCCCACAGGAAACTCCGGTCTTAACTGGCCTAAAGAAAAATTCAGAAGGGATGGACAGGAACGACTCGCAAGGGGTGAACAGGTTAATCTCTAAGGGGTCTGGTATAGCGTTGAGCCGAGATATTCCGATAGGGATGGACAAGGAAGCCTAGTTAGGGGTGAAGAGGTTAATCCTTTAGGAGTTCCGGTTGTCACTGGAGTTATTGGATGAGAATGATAAAGAAACCACGCAAGCGGTTGGCGGGTCAATCTGTGAAGATACTCCTGGGGCTATGGAGGTGAATGCGGATGAGCTGGACACACCTGACCCTATGGGCTTATGTGTTCTAAAACTTAACAGATGTGCCTTCGTTAATGTGATAACATTGATGTGGGTTAAGGGACACATAGCTGGGAATGAAGTAGCATACCAGCCAGAAAAAAGGGAATCTGCTTAAAATTTCTGTGGACCAGAACCCAGTGTAATGGCATATTGCGAGCTAAGGTCCTACAATAGGTGAACTTGTTAAACCTGAAAAGGTGGAGGAAGACCACTACGTGTACGCAGGCTTAATAGTGTTCAAAGAGCCCATCTGGATAACTACATAACTACTATGGGGTCCTTACCTTTGAACATATGCTAGCAATTACCAGAGACTACGTGACAGTTACCAGTCGACAATCTGAAATCATTTACGTCAAGATTAAAGGCTGCTTGTAGCACTTGACTCTATGACTCGGTTTTCTCAAACGGTGTAAAACATATTTCACCTCATCTGATCTCCTTACTATTTATACCACTTACATCCGGCCAAAAATGGAATACAACTCTCATGTATGGGCCGGTGCTCCAAAGTCTGTTTTGGAACTACTCGACCGCGTGCAGGAGAGGGCGAAGAAGCTTAAAGGTGACAGTAAGGTATCCAACTCCATTGATTCTCTTGGACATCGACGCAATGTGGGTTGTATTTCGCTGTTTTATCGCTACTACAATGGAAAGTGCTCTGATAGATTAGGGAACTAGTTCCCGATATCCGCACGTTTTCGCGCACAACACGCTTTTCATTAAGATCTCATCCATTTGTGGTCGATTGGCCAGTGAATCGCACAAAGCATTATTTTAAGTCCAAGAAATATTTCTTTTTCTTTTTAATTTTATGAGGATACAACAATAAGTGTTGTTAACTACCTTAAACCTAATAGGAAATTTTTGGCCATTTACTTATGCCTGAAACGTTAAATGTAATTTTAAATACTGTATGATTTTAGGGAACCCCCCGTGAGTCCGACTCTCACTTAGGATGCTTGTTTAAATCCAGTTGGTGCTCTTTAAAAAGAATAACGTACATATATTCCTTAACATGTAACTTATCTCTATTATATTCAATAATACGGGTGCGGTTATAAATTGTCAATGAAAAGAATGCTTATGATGCCGGCTTTGATAAAGTTTTTTATACCGATTTTCAGTTCATTGATTCTTTCATTCGCTCGTACAACTAATTTCATTACGTTTGAGCGCACTTTAAATTTAAATTCAAATCAGTTTTAAGTCAATATTTTTTTTTTCCTTTTCACTTTTGTCGTCTTGCTTGCATACAATTTTGAAATTACTGTACGAGTATGTAAAAGTCAATGTAGAGATTGGCTTATCTGTTCTAGTATTAAATCACAATAAAGGAGAAATATGTGGAGTAGCAAGCCCATAATGCAATGTCATTTCTGGTTTGAGTTTTATGTAAAACACAACAATATTAATATTAATACAAGTACTAGTTGTGTCTAGGGTCATGTTTTTTAGTGCTTTTTAAATATATTGCGAAATTATTGCGAAACATCACTTAATGTGTGCTTTGTGGAAGCAAGAGGAAGCCAAATAAATCTTGTTTTTTAGCTGCATGCGAACTATCGGTATCGATAACTATGGTTTAACAATGGAGAATGTAAAACTGTGTTGCCATTTCTGTTTAGTAGCAGCTTAACCTAAATAAGTGCGTAAGGCGTAACGATATCTAGCGCCTAGCGTTTAACATCTAAATAAGAGCGCAATGTTTTGTAATATACAGTAATGTTAACATATTTTGTTTCGTAAAATCTAATCAATTTAAGCCAAAATAAATATAAAATCACTAGATAAAGCAGAAAATAGCTAAAATGACCCAACTCTTACACCAAAAAAAAAAAAAACAATAACATTTTGATAGCACCCAACTTCACAACATGACAACTGAGAATGTAAAACTGTGTTAACATTTCTGCTGATTAAGGTTTGGCAATTCATCATGAATCCTTTAGCACCAGGACAACGCTTGCAAATAGTGGAAAATTATTTAGAAAAAAATAAATCAAAAATTAAAGCCAATTACTACTATTTTATGCTGAATTACTGCTGAATTTGCTTATTTGGAACTGGCCAGAGATGAGCATTTTTACCAAAGAATTGTGTTTAGTGTTGCAGCTCATTTCTGGTTAAATGGTTACGTCAATAAACAAAATTGCCATATTTGGACCGAGAGCAATCCTCAAGTCCTTGACGAGTCATCATTACATCAATTAAAATTTTCTATTTTGTGCAGTTTACTCGCTGGCGGCATCATTAATCCTCATCTCTCTTTCGAAATGAGCAACGTTCTGGCGTTACGCATAATAGCGAGTGTTAGAGCATTGCCGACTAAACTTTTGTTTTCAAAACTTAATCAGCTAAACATCATCAAAATTTGGTTTCAAACACAACTTGCTTTTAAACGCGCTTAACAATCGATTTATTACAAAATCAATTTGGCGACAACTTTATCTTATTATTACGATTATGATTTATGGTGAGAAAAAGCAACTCTTGAATCATTGGAAGCTAATATTCAAGCGGCCAGATTATTGGTAAAAGCGGACTGGTCATGTAAAGTTCAAATGACAAGTAAATTAAAATATATGTTTTCTTATGAGTGTTGTCACAATCAGTATGTATCCGTCAATGCAAAGTATGAAAGCTGGGCAACTTTTAACTTTTGACATACATATCAATTGTTTTTTTTCAATTTTTTTTCAATCAATTTGTTTATAAAAGTTGTTATTCAATCTAAAGTAGTTGTGTTTTCATATCCATTATTTCATTGATGTATTGGTTAACGTATTAGTCTGTTACGTATATTAATTATTGAGGTTTCTCTTGTAGGTATTGACATGTTTATAAAGAACCATAAAATCAAAATAAATGAGTCGCATGTTTTCTTGGACCTTGAAGTTTGTGATGAGGTCTTGTGTATTATTTTGTAAAATTACTTTTCCAAGATATTGAAAGGTTGCTTATGTAACGCCGATCCCCAACCCTGATAATTACCGCCCCATTGTAATTTGTTCTTCACTTTCTAAAGTGATGGAAAGTGTCTGGAGTCCAACAGCTTACTCAGCGACCGACAGTATGGTTTTCTTAGGGGGCGCTCTACAGTTGACCTGCTTGCTTTCCTTTCGGATAAACGGTGTCACTCAATACATCATTTCGGCAAAAGTAAGGTGGTGGCTCTAGATATTTCCAAGGCGTTTGATAGAGTGTGGCATGACGCACTCATGTCAAAACTCATTGATTTTGGCGACGGTGATAACTTCTGCCGATCTGTATCGAGTTTTCTCAGGGATCGCACTATACGAGTTGTTATAGATGGGATTTCATCAAACGAGTTCAAGATTAATTCAGGGGTACCACAAGGCTCTGTTCTTTTTCCTACCCTATTTCTTATTTACCTAAATGATCTTCTTTGCCTAACTTTCAACCCTATCTACTCTTTCGCAGATGACAGCACCATTTGCCATTCGTATGCATTTAGTAATAGACCGAACCAGTTGGAGGTGCGGTCGAAAAGGCAAAGCATGAATGATACCATCAATCACGTAACAATCTTATAACAATATCCGAATGGGATCGTGTGAATGGGGTCGTGTGAATAGAGTCGATTTTAATGCCCGTAAGACTCAATGTTGCATGCTTACGCATAGGCGTACGTTCGGAGATGATGCTTCATCTTTTATTATGGGCAAAGGCCCCCAACCAAAAAAAGTGGTTAAAATGAAAATGCATTGGTTTGCTAAATATTTAGCAAAGTGACACAAATCTACATTGTTGAAAGCTTGTATGCTACTGATTTAAAATTTTTACATGTTTTGTTCTCTTTATGAGATTCTGGTTGAGATTGTGTATGTGCTCACAGACCCTTAGGGGTTTGTGTGGGGGCTCTTGCTCTTGATGTTCTTGGCATGAAAATCCAGTGTGATGTTCGATGGACTAAACACATTTTTCAAGTCTCTAAAAAGCTTTCAAGTGCCTCGGTTTCCTGAAACGGTGTAAAAGATACTTCACTATATCCGATCTTCTTAGTATTTACCACCAATATTCGGTCGAAAATGGAATACAACTCTCATGTATGGGCCGGCGAGCCAAAGTCTATTTTGGAGCTGCTCGACCGCGTACAAGAGAGGGCCACGAAGCTCATTGGTAACAGTAGGGCATCCACCTCTATTGATTCACTTGAGCATCGAAGCAATATGGGGTGTATCTCACTGTTTTGTCGTTACTACAATGGCATGTGCTTTAATGAAATTAGGGAACTTGTTCCCGATACCCGCATATTTTTACATTTAATAAGCTTTTCGTTTAGAGCCCATCCATTTGTGGTTGAATGGCCAGTGAATCGGACTACGCATTACAGGGAAAATTCCTTTTTTAGCAGAACTGTTTGTATGTGGAATAGACCCCCTCCAGAGGATTTCCCTGTTGCTTTCAATGTAGGAAAATTCAAATCAAATGTTTGCAAACACTATTCCCCTCTTTCATCCTTCCCATAACCTAATTTCCTAGTTCTGACACAATGCATAGCATGAGTAGGGGTCATCCCCTGACTGCTGGTCCAAAAAAAAAAACAGGACGGTGAGTTGTTTAGCCAAGTTGTATGACGCTCCAGTTCAATAATTTACAATAGGTCTGATTGGTGTGTTTTCGTTGTGTATATTTTGGATGTGCTCTGAGTGTTGTAGGTCCTCAATTCATGTTCATATATTTGTATATTTTCCCGTCAGAGATTTTTTTTTAGCATTTTAATAAGTTGTGTAATTTCTTTATTTATTTTACAAATTGCCCTCGTTTGTTGCTGCCTTATTTGTTGGCAGGAAATCAACCAAATCGTATAAAAAAACTATAAACTAATTTCTTGATTATTTCATTAAAATCAGGTGTATAGTGGATGTAAATACCTGAAGTGCAACCGCCTTTTATGTGGTTGGTAAATATTGGTTTTTCTATTGTTATTCGTTCATTAATTTTGTATGGCGTAAATGGAAACTATTTTTCGGTGGAATGCATCCTCTTCTTTATTTTACAATTTACAATTTTCTATTTACCAGATCTAATAGTGGTTATTATTTTATTTGTTTGTATAGACGTGGCTTTTTTAAGTCAAAGTGGAGTTTTACCGCAAACATGTATACAAAAACATGATGTAATTTTTGTTAAAACAAGCTTTTATTTGTTCACTTTACGATTTTTGTTTAGTAATTTATAGAAAACTAGCCCACGTCGTGGGCGTCCTGATAATATTTCGCTCGATTTTGCTTTGAAAGTATTCTACACCTATTGCAAGACTTACTTATATAGAGTAGCACCTATAAGAGAAAAATGCAACTACTATGAAGAAATTAACAATAACAGTATTTTATAGCCACACTCAAGTCGTAGTATCCTTAAGAAATTTTAAAAATTAACGCTAAATAACAAAAATAATGTAATCACAGAATTATCTAAGTATGTAATTCACAAAATAACCAAACTATACGTACTCTACTTAAAACATATACAAATTTTATTCAATTGGCTATTTGACAAATGTTTTTAGCGCATCTGTGTTTAAGTATCAAAACTATAGGTGCCGTGCCATACTAAGTAGTTAAAACATAAAATATACAACTTACAAAAATTGAACGTGGCGTGCTGTACTCAGCAGTACTTAGTTCCTCCTTAAGATATGCTACATATCAGTTTATGTATTTTCTTACTTTATAAAAAATAAAGTATTCAAATCCGGTTAGTTCAACTGCGTACTTTCATTGCTTCTTCTCCACTTTCTCTTGGAAATAAGATATTTTTGCGGAAAAAAAGTATCCTATATTGGGACCAGGATACTTAGGTACCTTCTCACAAAATTTTATTTTATTAAATTCCATCTAGTACTTTTTACGTGACGCGACGTAATTGGAAAGCAGATGGCCAGATGGAAATGAGTTACCACTTTATTATATGTATAGATAAACAAGGAGATGTGGATTAGAAATATTATCCAGAAACATTTTTTACTATAGCATACGTAGTAGAAAAAAATCGAGGTTGTTTCGAGGTCTTCTGAATCTATTTTCGCGATGAGGTCTGTGGGTGGGTGGGTATGTATGCCATGTACTTATATTTTTGTGGAGGTCATACCGTGTGAAATATAAAAATTAAATTCAGTATGTGCCTTTGGTTTATGAAGACGAAGAGCTGAATAAATTTTGGGCGTAATCGGGAAGGGGCAAGGGGTAGTTACTTAATACTGAAAACCGAAAATAATAAATATTTCGATTTGAATGTACCTTGAGCTTATATTCTTAATGTAATATATCCATAAAAATACCTGTTTCGATTGGGTATGGTAAAGATGAGTTTAGGCCACTCCAGATTTTTTACTATACTGAATGAAAGTTATCTATAGTAGAAGTTTCTGTAATATATTTATTAAAACAAATTCGCCCACCAACAATAGACAAGTTTTTTATATAACAAGATCCAAAGTTATAAGTTTGATGACAAGGCTAAATTTGTATAAAATAGACAAATAATTAAGAAAAAAAATACACGAAAATCATTTCTTTTTTGTGGTGCTAAATAAAATAATTTTAAAAATATTCTAAGTAAATACCAAATCGTAAAACAAACACAACACTTACCCAAGATTATTAATTGGAAAAATAGCACGCTATTTTGTGGACCACTATACAGATAAGCTTTTAGCTAGGGCATTTTAGATCGGGGAACAATGATGGAATGGTAAAGCTAATTACATTATATTCAAATGTAATTTTTCTTAAATGACATCGCCATGGCCGACAGACCCGCTTTAGTCCTATTTTTGGTGCAGGATTATCCAGCGAATCTGTCACCATTTCAGATGTTGAAACGGGCCCAAGCTCCGATCACACTTACGAAGCAAATAGCTATTTCATATTCAAATTTTCATGTTAACATGATGGAGATGTCAAAACTCTCACCTAACTGATGCTCTTTCTTTATCCGATGATTTTATGTAATTTCTACCTATACGACCTCAACAAAATTCAGTAAAGAATATTATTTAAATATTATCTCTTGATTTTGGTGACGAATTTACACTTAAAAAAAGTCTTATTATCACACAAACTTCCTTTTCTCCACTTCTCTCGTCGAAATTCAAAAGGTTGCCTAATTTGGTTGCTTAAAATTTTACTATAGTTTACTAACATAACGCAATTGATATGAGCAGTGTTAACTTTTTACATAGCAAATATATTTAATTTTTATTCACCTTTGCAAGAAAGGCAAAAATATTTATTAAAAGAAATCAATTAATTTACAATATGCATCGTGAAAACCCCTATTATTTGTTATTTACTAATACACAAATTCATAAAAATATTCTTTATTTTTAAAAGAGCTTTTAAGCAAATTTTTTATGAAATGTTGTTTCTAAGTAAGTAAGTTCTGTAAGTTCTGAGTAAAGTTATCTGTTACTGCTTTAAAACTAAATCTATGTGTTGGTGTATTAATTATTTGTAACATTTCTAATATACAAAAGTGTTTATAATATCCTGTACTAGTTGTGCCCGCCACATCGTAGGCGTCCTGCTTTGATAGTATGTTGTTAAAATCTATCTAGCAGTTTTTACGTAATGCGAACGCATAAGATAAGCAGAGAGACAGACTATTTTATTAAATGTAAAGATATAGAACTAAAACATTTTTAAAATTTGGATAGTGATTTAATTTAACACAATGAGAATATAACGAAATTTTGTGTGAATTAATTTTCCTATACATATATTTGATCTAAATTTCAGCAATTTCAGTTTCAAGATTATTTTATGTGGTTCCTATTTATACTTTATTGCAAACTAGCTATCTCTGGTACGGTTCGCTACATCCATCTACAAAAAATATAATTAACACTTGGAAGTAAAAGGATGTTCAAGTTTAAACTCGAGAACTCATGCTGTTGTCTATATCTACAATATTTACAAGTACAAAATTTTAGCAAACTACCTATTATAGTTCCCTAGTTCCACGACAATAATTTTTCACTTAGTATGCGAGGTATGATGCCCAATCAGGGTTTCCTTTATTATGCTTAATAATATGGAAGTTAGTTTTATTAAAGTTCCTGGCTTTCACAATGATAAATATTTACTTGACTCAAAAAAATATTTTATTTTTTTTTTGGTTTCGATAGTTTTTGAGGCGGTCTTTCACGTGGTGAAAACTAGAAAGTCCTAACTTGCTTAGAAGTTTATTAAAAATGTAGAGAAAAAAGAGCACAAATGAAAGAAAAAAAGAAAAAATCCCCAAAAACCTGACAACGCTGGGTCACAAACTGGTTTGTACTTTGCATTGAAAAAAACATCGCTCTTTATATACACATACACGAACTTATGTAATTTATGCTCTTTTGCATTTTTTGGTTGCCTTTTTGGTATGACTGTTCATAATGTAAAAGAAAAGCTACTAAGAAACTGACGGAATGTATTGTTTATCGTTAACAGCTAATTTTTCCAAATTTTGTTTTTGAGTCATAAGTCACCTTTTCATAGACCGGGTTACATATTTGTTTCTTTGTATGGGAGGTATCACATTCATTATTCGAATATAGCCTGTTTTTCACTAGTTGATGTGCATTAATATTAGGGTTACCTGTGCAAAATTGCAAGACCCTATAGTTCCTTAGGATATGATAATATATGATTATTTTTTACTTTCTATGAGAGTAGGCGTACTACAATTGCAATCCATCCATTACTTCTTCATATACTAAGTTTTCGCGATGATTAGTTAAAAATTTGGAATACGTCTATGGAAGGCGCAGAACAAAATTTTCCCTCTTCAAAGCACTTTCTAACTTAATTGACTAATCAATGTGTTTGTTCGTTTGCACTATGTATTCTTCTGAATACGAATTATGGGTTGGAATATATCTTTTCTTGTCTGGAAGTGGGTTCAGCTTAGATATTAAAATCTTCTCATATAGCTCTGTCATGTTTGATCAAAGGCTTATGGTCCTGCATGATTATATATAATTTTTTAGATCGTCACGATATCGTTGAAATAAAAAATTTTAAGTTCAAAAGTAAAGTTACCTCAAATTGAACCAATAAAAAGCCCCATTTGTTGATTTTTACTGTAAAAATTCTAAAGTGTTTTAGAGAAAATCATTCTTATTTAAATTTAGGCATACCATTATAATCTCTCTCTAAATAGAGCAGATTCAGTAAAAAAATGGACGAAAATCTATTTTGTTTCTTAGAGACGATCCTAAAAAATTTCAAGTATCTAAGAAAAATTACCTAAAAATATTCAGTTTTGTTTTAGAAAATATATTAATAATTCTTGCAAAAAAACCGACTACAAAACAATTATATGTGCATCAATTCTAAACTAAAAATTTAAAAGGAAGTAATCTGTAAGAAATAGTACGCAAATCAAATACTTCTATACTTTTTGCTCTAACGGACAAGTAATATACGTTCTGTACATTCAAATGTCTATCCATAACGACAAATTACGTCAGATATGAGGACACCCTTTATTTATTTACAGTTATTATTACTGACACAGTAATAAAAAAGCAATAAAAAGTAAAGGTTCCAAAGATATGGCCATATAGCTTAAACAATATCACCTAGGGGACACCCTTTAATGTACAATTTTAAATTAAACACTTATTTTAAAGGACAGATTCTTTGTTAATTTCAAATGTCTGTCTAAAAGTTTGGCCATATGCATCAATTTACATCAACTATTGAGACACCCTTTAAAATTTTAAATATTTATAAATGTTATTATACGGGGGACATAGTAGTTGAGATTTTGTCTAATTTTCAAGGGTTTGTCTATAACTGTTCAAAAGATAGGGCTAGATAGGTTAAATTATATCAATTATGGGGACACCCTTTAGTTTCCAAAAATTATATACTTGATGTTATAAAGGACTTAGATATACAGGTTCTTTGTAAATTTCAACCGTCTCTCTGTAACGGTTCAAAAGTTTGTCAATATACATCAAATTACATCAACTATTGGGACACCCTTTAACTTCTAATTATAAATATTTAATTTCTGATTATAAATATTGGACATTCTGTCCAATTTTCAAGTGATTGCCTACAATGGTTTAAATGGCTCATATATTTAAATTGACGTCACATATGGGGACACCCTTTAATTTTTAAGTTTATTTTTTTATTAATTTCTGTTATTGGCAGCTATAGTGATATACAGTTTTTTAAAATTTTATAAGGGTACCCTTTACGGTTCATTATACACGTAAAAAACACGTATGTTGTATGGGGACACCCTTTAATTTTCAAAATTCTGAACTTCTCTTAAAATGGGACCAATCTGTAAGCATTTCCTTTCTAATAAAGAAAAAATTTTTAAAATCGGTTCAGAAATGACTGAGTTCTGCGGGCACAAACATAAAAAAGCAACATTCAGACGAACTGATAACCTCCTTCTTTTTTTGAAGTTGGTTAAAAAGCACTCAAAGGCTCAAAGGCTTTTGCCTGTTTAAATAAATTCATGAATTCAATCGGTGTTTAAAATTAAGTAAAAAGCAGTACTTAAAATAATTTTAACTAGAATTGGGTTAAACTAAATCACCTCTGAATAAACTAATTTTTAATTAAAATGAGGATCAAATATTTTCATTTAGCTTTTCGTTTTAGTTCTAGTTTTACTTTTTTCATTTCATTTGTATAAAGAGAAAATTTCTTTGTAAAATTGCATAAGCCACATGACCAATAATTTGACCAAAATACTTTTAATAACATTTTTCAATTATATTTTAAAATGTTTTAGTAAAACCATGCAGGCAGCTACTTTTTTTTTTACTGTCAGTGAGTTAAATTAAATTTGAGTATTATTTTTTGTGTGTGTGTGTGTGTGTGTGCTCTAATTTAGCCAATATACATTTTATATTTTAACCGGCTTACACACATGTGTCTATGAAATTTGTTTATGGCTAAAAACATTTCAACACTCAGAAATGAAGTTCTTTTCTTGAAATTTATTTATTTTGTTTTTCCTTTTGCCTGTTGAACTAAAACTAGAAACACCAAACAGCAACTTCAAACATTGCTATTCAAACACCGATGTGAAACACATGCACGCAATTACAAGTCAACAAAAAATATCAGCATGCAAATATGCAAATGAACGAATTGCTTACACTCAAATAAAAATGTTACACTTAAAACCAAAAATGTGAAGCCCGTGGTCCTTAGTCTAGTGGTTGCCAGTGATAAGTCTTTGCATACAATGCACACTGCCGTATCGTCCTCTTCCAGACACATGCATATATCGTCCTATTCGATTTTCATCGTGGCTCAATGATACTGAAAATGTTCATGATATATCACTAACGCAATTAACCAGTTTAATCTATCCAAAAAAGTTTCTGGACTTCGCGCCGAGTGACTATTGCCCTTATACATACATTATGGAGTCTGGCTCCAGAGTTCCTTTAGAGAGTAACCAGGGTTTCTGACAGACCAATCAGAATTCCTTCAGATACTAACCAGAGTTCCTTCCAAAGGCTTTCTTTTTCATCCCAGTTATATTTTCACGGAGGTGTTTGAAATTAATAAATTTTAACCCGACAAACCATACAGAGCTTTATATGTGAATGAGCATAAAAATAATTCCTACACTAATTTGGCGGGGTCGGGGACCTATTCAATTCGTTTGTATATATTAATGTAGGGAGATATCGAAGCATACCACTTCCGAAATGGGTACCTTTTCATTGAGTCTCGTGCTACAACCAGCCTTTAGTCGAGACCTTATTTATTTCAGACTGTCGACCTTTTTTGTCTAGTGATTGTTAGCATATGTCCAAGGCTTAGTTCTCCCATGTCATCCACATTTAACAAGCTTCTTTATCCTAAGTCTTATATTAGCCAGTGCTGGACGTTCACACACAATGTGCGCTACTGCCTCAGCGTCTTACAGGCATAGTCTGCAAGTATCATCTACTTTGCTTTTTATCTTAGCTAGATGATACTAGCGAGATGTACTGTCACTAACACAGTTGTCCTGTAAATTTTACCACAATTAAAAAAAAATTCGGTCAAACTATCCTCAGGCCTCATTCTATGTGCTACATATCGTTACATTAATATAAAAAGGCCCTAACTCTTTTTTTTTAAATCGATTTTTTTTGCATATTTGGATAGATGATCTTCTAATACATATGTATAAATAAAAAAAATTGCTACAGCATTAAAACGCTAGGAGAATTTAATAAAAAATTGCGCTAAAAAATAATTCGCCAATACAAAACTGTAATTTTTATTAAGTTTTTTCCTTCTCCTGTAAAGTAGGAAAAACTTTAGTTGGGGTCTTTCCATATTAAGGTATCGATATGCTCAGCAGAGTCTATATTTTTACTGGATGTCTATACAGTATTTACTCAACTTAATTTAGTCAGCATTTTAGCAGCGAAAAGACCTATCTGAGAGCCTGTTACCGCCAGCCACCGCGAGGAGGTATAAGTCGTCCTTCTGACAGCATACTTTGTTACTGCCAGCTATGCCCATATGTCTGCTAGTACACACACAGTTTAAAATATTAATGACTTTCATTGAGCATTATTTCCTTGAGGGTATACAAATATACAAAATGTATTACTTAATATAGATCATATATTTGATAAACGTCATAACTCCGAAAAAACAATTTTTAAGTAATAATAGGTTTCATTCTTTACCTTGTATAAAAATCTAAACAATAAAAGCTTATGGCTTCATCTGGAGAAGAGAACATTATTACCTTTTCGAATGGGAAATTTGTGCAATCAAAACTTTAAAACAGATTTCTGGAAAATCTTATTTTTCTTTTATACTTACGACACTCTTCTAGTAGGTGGCCGATATGACTATTTCACTGCCATGATGAATGCTTCCGAATATGTACATGCATACTAATAAATTCATGTTATTTATCATGCATTGCAAAATAGCCCTTAATTCCCTGATGCATTTATAATCATGTTAACAAATAATTTACGCAGCACTGAAAATCAAATTCTATTTAAATATTTTTACACCACAACCAAAGTGTACTTACAATTTGTATATAAATAAATACGAAGAATTTTGAATAACTATTTGTTCATTGCATGTATGTGTATGTACGTGTGATAATACATACATATATTTCAAACAGGACTCTATTTAATTTAAAGAAATTTCTATTCATTATTTGTATTCATGTGGTTGGTAGTGTGATAAGAATAAATCTAAATATGATTTTAATTAAATTGAAGATGATATGTGTATGTAAGTAAGTATTTTTATATGGAAATTATGTTTTGATGAAAAAAAAAAACTGTTCTTTAATCTTTACAAATATTACCAACATCAATACAACATTTGCATGAATGCAGTCTAAGCTGGAATTAGGACAATACAATCTTTTAATAAAAACTGTAAAAGGAAGTAAGTAAGAATTTTTTACTTCTCTTTAAAATATAGATTAATTTTATTGGAATAGTAGCAGGAATCCCCTATGTAATAAAATAAATTTAAAAACTATATATTAAGCGAATTCATTTGTTTATTAAAATATATTTTTACTAAGTTGTTTGCTACACAGAAAAAAATATTTTCACCAATTAAAGATTTTAATTGATTTCACATTAATATTTAATTAAATAGTTAGTTAATTGTTTCAATTATTTCTATAATTAGAAAATTTTTTTGTTCTGTTTTAAATAAATGTATATTAGAATCAATTACAAAATTAATTTAAAAAATGTATTTAACTTTAATTTAAAACTGTGTCGTTATTACAAATAAATAGCTTATACATATCGAATAATATAGCTTTTATAGCAGATAAACAGCTTGATCATTAGCAAAATTTCTAACAGAAAGCTTGAGACTTACTTTTATAATTTACCGATGCACTGTCTCTACCAGAGTTTCTCTATCTTAAATTTTCTCGTTATTGCAGTTTTATTATTACATGTGGACAGTTTCATAAATCCGTGACTTTTATTATTTCCAAGGCAGTAATTTTTACGCAACGCCAGCTGCGACTATTACTGTTATTTTAATGGAAATAGAATAAAATAAAATTTATAAAAGAAAACTTCACAGAAACCAAAGAGATGCTTAATAAATGCTATGGGGACTCTCTGTGCGGTGGCTCAACTGAAATGTTACATAACATTTTGTATCAGTATGTGTATTTCAAAAAGCTATAGGGATTACGACAGTGCACTGGTGAAAACTTGTGTAAATACTGTGACTTGTGCTAGTGGAAAGCGATTTGTCACAAACGAAGAGGTCAAACAAACTCCTATTTCGGTGGCTTCACCTAAGAGTAATTATTATTTCGAGAGAACAAACAAAAATAAATGTGTCGAGCTTGCGAAGAAAACGAAGAAAAAATTGCTTATTTTTCTTGTAGCTGAAGATAATATATTTTATCCAAAAAGTTACTGAATTATCAAATTTCCATTGTACTTTAACCCATAAGAGGATACCAAATTAAATAGAACAAATTGCCACCTGGGCCTGCCTCGGAGCATTGCATTTATCCTCATAAGAGCTGTGCCTCGTAACTAGGTGAGAATCACATGATATTATTATACATTATATATTTGTGTTGAGAGAAAGACTTTTATATGTTCATGTGAAAAATGTTTTACATGTAGCATCTCTGAAAAACTACCTGGAAGACTTAGAGGCAACTCCCCAATCAGATTATTCATTATGGCGTGCTTGTAGGAACCTGAAAAGGACAGTAGTATGGAGGCTGGGCAAGAAATGATAACGAAAAAGGCAATCTATTTAATATACATTTCAAAAGGGTTTGTACTTCAAATATATCGACTGATATAGTTGTGATGCCAACTGTCATGGCTAGCGCTGTAGTACCGCTAAGATTTGAATTTAGTAATATTGAAGGGGAGATAACTGAATTAAACACCAAGAAAGCTGCAAGCTTTGATAGAATTATTAACAAGATGTTACTTGGGTTGCCCCGTATAGCTCGCAAAATTATTCTTTTTATTTTTAATTCCATTTTATGTCTTAAGTACTTTCCCACACAGTTGAAGATCGTTTTCTTTCCATGATTCCTAAACCTGGAAAAGACCACACAAAAATTGAATCATACATCTTATATTTTATCTTATATTGTAAATCTGTTTAAGAGGATGTCAGTAATTAAGCTGAACCCCATTCTAAGCGACAAAGGATATATTTTAAAATACCCATTCGGCTTTAGGAAAAAGCACAGTATGATCGAACAACCTCACAGGTTAGTCAGTCTTGTTAAGAAGACATATAAATAGAGAAAAACCTGCTCCGCACTTTTTATCTATTATTCTCAAGCATGCGATAAGGTATGGCATGTAAGTCTAATATATAAGCTAAAATTAAATTAGCTCATAAACCTATATAAGCTGCTAGTAGTTTTTTAAGCAAAGGAAATGCATTGTGAAAGAAGGAGATTTTTGAGCTCACCCCAGCCAATAGAAGCCGGAGTTCTCTAAGGTAGTATATTGGGGCCCTTTTTATACTTATTGTATACTTCCGACATGCCAACTAGTAACCGAGTCCACACATCTACATCTTAAGACTCGAAGTAGCATCACGATAATTACATGACAACGTATTCAATTTAGAAAAATGGTTGCAGAAATGGAGAATAAAAGTCAATGCACAAAAAATGTACTCATATAACTTTCACACTGAGTAGAGACTCATGTCCCGCTATTCGCATAAATAACCAAATGATACCACAGCTTTCAGACTTCATACAGACCCCATACATCTTGATCGGCGTCTTACTTTAAAAACTCATATAGAATCAACGTTAACACAAAGTAATTTAAAAGCAGTTCAACTAATTTGCCTTATTGGCAGAAACTGTAATTTTAGCTTAGACTGCGAAATTCTATTGTACAAGTCGATCCTCAAACCAATTTAGTTTTATGGGATTTAATTAAGGGACACTGCCTCAGTAAGCAATGTTGAAAAAATGCAAACATCAACAAAGATCTAAACGTGCCATATAAAAAAGTTTGAAACTTATCCGAATCAGCATAAATGAACCTGGTTACATTTGCCTAAAAAGAAGGGATATTACTTTTCTTTGCCGAACTCGCAAATAACAGCAACCGTGAGGCAACATTTTTTTCTCTAGCAAGTGCCGTACTTAAAAATATTTATTTTTTTAGGCTTAAGATATGAGTAATTATTGCTAGTTTAAATATATTGTTACGAAAGCAAAATTTATTCTCTATAAGATATCCGCAATATATATATATTTTTTTTTTTTTTTTGTTGTAATAATAACCTTAATGGTATATTTTGTTACACTAATAAATAAAAAAAAAATAAACAGGAAAGAACATTTTTTTTAAGACAACACAACCTGCGAAGCTTTTTGCTAGCGCGCTACCAATCAGTCTATTGAGGCACATCGCTAAGCATCTATTAGTTGTTATTGTCGATCTCTCCAGATATACCCCATATTCAAACATTCATAAAAAACGAACATAAAATAAGTAAAACATAAACACATGCACAGTTATACAAGTATAAAATAAACGCTCTCTCTCGTCGTTGGGATTTGTGGCACAATTGTACCAAATTTGGTACAATCGACACATCAGTGGTACACTGGTAAACTTCGTGCTTTTTTGGTACAATTTCATATAAAATTAATTCATAAATTTTTTTTATATATTTAATTAATATTTTTTAGTTTTTCTTACAATAATAAACATTTATAATTTCATAGATCTCCAATCCTGTCTAAAACTAACTAAATAGCAATATTCTTATTTCATGTTCAGGATTTTTATTACTTACTTTGATTGTCCTTTTATGAAGAATTGATAAGTAATTTAGTTGCAAGATCCTTTTGCTTCAGTCAGTTCGGGCAGTATTCAGCTGATATATTTTTCCATTCTTTCTAGTGAGAAGTCTTAAGACCACTTTTGTAATTAGATGGATCTTTAATTGTTCCTACAAATAAATCCATGCATACTCTATCGGATTAAGATCAGGTGACTTTGGTGTAGTGTAACCAGCTCCTAATATTGTAAGCCTTTTGCTTATAGAATAGGTATTTTGACAATTGTTAGTAAATTAGCAAGACAAACACAGTAATAGAAGGAATCAAGAACAATTATCTTTACAATAAAATACCGTGGTATAAATGTTTCGATTTGTCGGATTGTCATGTCGAGCTGTTTACTTTTTCTTACTTAATGCGTAATTTTGGTACAATTGAACTGATTTGGTTCAATTTTACCATTAGGGCGGAACATTTTAACAATTGTCAGATCCCAACACTGATGTACACAAGTATATATATAACTACAGAAGACAGCAGAGATATACAACACGTATGTACATGAATATACAAATAAAAACCCTACGCAAAGTAAAAAGTACCAATATTGAAGATACAATAAATAAAAATATGCAAAAAAAGAAACAAGTTAGAAAAAGCGGGGTGCTGACTTGGTGTCGTTTAGGAGCCAGTATTTCAGAGGACCAGTGTTGTCATACCTCCAATTTTTTTTGGCGAACCCAGAATGGCTTTCAAGCCAATATCTGTACCTTTCCCATTACAGAATTTGGATTTAAGACAAAATTTTCTTCCTACAGCTTGGAAGGCTATAACAGATAAGATGCTGAGAACAGAGAAATGAATGGTTCTATATGCAAATCAATAAATCCATTAATAGTGTTCGCATCTATTATGCTGCTATACAAAAAATTAATTCAAATCTTGCATAAATTTTTACATATGTGCTTTTTATAAGATACTAATAAATTTTTAAAAATTTTATTAGAAGGTAAATTTTATTGAAAGTAGCACTAAGATAAATCATTATTTCTCAAAATCCTATTTGTAAACCTTATTTTTATAGCTTATACTTTTGTATTTCAAATCCCCTTCTGTTAATTTAAATTGTTTTTCTCTCTGTTTTTTATTACATAACAGTAAAACTATCGCAGTTCTTAAGCCGTTTAAATCAATTTGAAACACACAAAACCTCAAACGATTTAAAAAGTGTTTGTGAGACAATTTATTCTCAAATGATATTTTATAAGCAGTAAAAATTTTCTATCTTTTGTAAACTGCTACTGTTCTACTGTCTACTGTTTTTTCGCATCGCTATTGCAGATAAAATGAAGCTGTAAAATCAACCATAAAACCAAGTATCACACAGATTTGGGTTTTTCTATTGTGTGTATGTGTGTGTGTGTGTGTGTGTGTGTGTGTGTGTGTGTGTGTGTGTGTGTGCAATAAATAATACAATTTTATGGGTTTTAAATGAGTGAAAGTTAAATTGTTGCTGAAAGGAAAATCGTAAATTTAGATTATTGTTATTTTAAGTCTCAATATTGTTGATGTTCCGTTCAACTGCATGTTTTTAATGTTTTCTGCTGCCTTTTGTATTCTTTGGTTCTCACACACGCCGCTGTTACACTATTGTTTTTTTAATCTTCCAGACCAGAGCTGGAAATATAATATATTGTAAAATACCCTAATCTAACATAAGATTGTTCTGATTAGGACCTAGTTCGGGTGCGAAATAAAGCTATGCATTAATAATATATTCGCCGAAAACAAATCTACTTACTATGAAGGGTGGATACTGAAGCAGGCGTCTTTTTATTCATTTCCCTACTGGAGCCAACTTTGTCATATAATTAATTTAATAATAAACAAATAAAGTTAACAAACTTTGTTTTATATATTTCTTAAAGTTAATGATTTCTCCTTTTTTTAGGTAAACCGTCTTTGAATTTGACTTTGTATAATTGTATAATATTCATATACATACATATATTTTTAACAAGGTAAGTTTAAAAATAATTCTTATAAGATTCAGATATATGTTTAAATAAATTTGTAGTTGATTCTATTAATTATTTAATTGGAATAATATTTGGCCATTCCCCTCTTAAATTATTAATTGGATCAGTTAAATAATTAATTAAATTTATATTTGAAAATATTTAAATCATTGATATAAATAAACATTTTAAAATATTAACTTAGCTAATAAATATCGGCGCGCAGTGGTTTAAAAACATTTTATTTTGTAAATAATTCGGTAGCTTATAAACCACTGAAGATAACGAAATGAAATTTCAAAGTAACAAAGCAGAGATGTTTTCGAGTGGAGGGGGCCTTGTAGGTATGTGCCCAAATATTTGTTCCTCGGGCATTTTTTTTTTTTTTTTTTGTTTTAATGTTACCAGATGTGTGATTTAAAAATATAGATTTTTAATTAAAAGATTTCGTAGATATCATGCATACTCTAGATGCCCCTGCAGGAAATCTGAATGAAACCACGAGTGAATATGAGAGCTACGACATAGTTTTTTCGTAGGGAAATAAATTCGATCAAATCAATATGGATAAAGAAGAATTGTAGAATGAAGATTTGGAGAATCGCGGCATTATAAAATCGTGTTTTTTTTTTTTGGTATAAAAATTGGAACTCGAAAATAAAAATTTTTAATAAAATTCTGGATAAAAAAGAAATTAAAATTTTTGGGCGTGCAAGCAAACGCTCACACAGTTTATGACAATTTTATTGTGTGAGAGCAAAAAACTTTTTTTCGACCAAAAAAATAAAAAACTTATTTGTGAACTTAAAAAATTTCTGAAAAACACTAAAATATTGTTTTTTTTTCTCATATTATTTATTTATTATATCTTCAAATTACATGAACTAATAATACGAGTATATTCTCAAATCTTAGAACTAAAAGTTAAAGTAAAAAATACAGAAAATATAAAAATAAAATTAAAATAGATATACTGAAGTCTAGCTACCGCTTATTAAAAAAACTGTATGATGACACTGTTGTTATAATAATTAAATTGATCACCTCTGTGATGTTCGGCCAAGAGAAGCACTATTCCTTCTTCTTATGCGAACGTAACCATGATCATTCAGAACGTTGCGGGCCAGCGGGTTTTAATGCGTTTCAACCTTCTTCAGATACATTGTTACATGTTTCGCTATTACTGCCTTAACTAGTGGCACGTTTAAATCTTTGTAGATGTTCGAGTTTTCATCAGAGTGTGACTGTAATTATTCGTAAAATCTTATTTTGGCGATTTTAAATTTCTTCTAAATTTAAAGCTGAAGCACCCCATAACTGAAAGTAATAACATCATATTGGTTTGAGGATTAAATTATAAAATAGAAGTTTGCAATCTAAGCTTTGAGTGGAGTTTCTGCAAATTATCGAATTTATTTGCACTGTTTTTAGCTTCATTTGGGTAAATTTTGCTTCAATGTGACTTTTCTAGGTTAAGCATCTATAGAGTTATATGCCGAGGTATTTGATCTCCGAATTTTGAGGTATGGTCTAATTTTTGATTTGTATAGGACGGCAAGAGTCCCTACGCAGTGTGAATGTTATATCACTACATTTTGCTCGTTAATTTTTATTGTCCATTTTTTAACAAAAATTCCAAATAAAATAATTTGTCTTGTAAGTATTAAGATGTTACTTGGGAGCTTTCATGAATGCTTAAAAAAGCGGTGCCGTCAGCAAATGTTGATGTGTGGACTCGATTGCTAGTTTGCATATCTGATGTACACAGCAACAGAAGTCCATTGGTTGGGGCTGGCTTAAAAAATCTCCTTCTTTAAGTATAAACTTACGACCAATAAAGTAACTTTTTATTAATTTATAAAAATTATTGGGCTGGTTTTGCTTTAGTTTATAAACTATTGCCTTCATGCTATATTTTTTCTAACGGTTGGGAAACGTCTATAAAAAGCGAAGAAATTTTTTTTCCTTCAAAGCCTTTTTCAATACATTTACTAATCTGTGCATTTGTTCAATAGTGCTGTGCTGTCTTCTAAAACCGAATTGGTGATTCGGATACATCCTTTTTCGCTCAAAATTAGTATATTCTAAGTAATTAGTAATAAGTATTTTCTCAAATAGTTTTGACATATTTGACAACAGACTTATTGTCCTATAGGAGTCTAGCTTTGTGTCATCTTTTCCTGGCTTAGGTATCATAGTAATAAAAGAAACCTTTTATTCTGAGGGAAAATGCTCAAGGCGTAGAATGGCATTAATAATAAATGGAATTTTTCTAACTGCTACCTGGAGAAGTTCTATTATCATATTGTTGCTTGTTTTTATCAAAACCTAAAGTCTTCTTGATGCTCAAACTAGCAATTGCCCTTTCGACATCTTGTAAGTTAAATTTAAGGGGGATGACTGCTTTATCTTCATCGGGTGGCAACTCCACTATTCGTTTTTTAAATTATTAACAAATAAGTTTCATTTTCGATATCAGTTCTTTCCCAACCTAAAATACTGTAATTATATTAAAGATATGAAATAACCACTGCTGCCACCACTTTTATAATAAAATTTATTAAAATATTTTGTAGCAATAATCTAAGAGCAACATATTATGATTGAATTATATGGAAAATTAGTTTTAAAAATTAGTTTCGATGCATTTTTGTTATAGATTTATTTTAAATATTGAGAATTATATTTTGCAGACATAAAGTAACACATCAAATTTTATACTTACGATATACATATGTAAGTATCACAGAAATTAAAAATAAAACATGATTATTAATAGTATTTTTTTTGTGCCCTTTATTAATTTTGAAAAATTATTAATTTTTCTATAAAAATTCTACAGTTAAATGCACTAAAATTTAATGTAAATTTTTTTCCCCATGTAGAATTATAAATTTACCATTTTAAAGCATTACTAAACCAACAAATATTGACAATAAAAAAACACAAATAAAAAGATCGATAACTAATTGTAAAACATAAAAGTTAATGGCAAATTGCTAAAACAAAAGTAATATTTATCCGCTTGAATATAATTTTGCTCTTTTTACATTTACTCTTTCCCCCGTTTTAAAATAATTTATTATTGTTGCAATCATACAAACCCTAACTGCACAATAGGGCATATACTCGATATGAAAAGTTTTTCTTTATTATATTTGTCGTTGCTTTTGTTTACCTTTTGACCTCAAAACTAGTTCATATGCAAAATAATTGAACCCTAGATGGTGCTACGAACATTAATTTCAAAGTTTTTTTTTTTTGTGTGCTATATACAATTGAGTTTAAATTTAAAAATAAAATTAAGTTTAAGGTAAAAAGAACTTATTAACCAGTTTATGTGAAATTTTAATATAAATAAAATGTTGTGCGATCTTGTGGACAGTTTTACAATTGAATATCTTTTTACAAAATTATATAAATTGGTCAAAGCGGCCAATTCGACTTTGGCATACGACTTCTTTGACGATTTTAGGTGTCTACCTTTTGCATTTCAAAAGAGAGAGGCCTGTGACAGATGGACAGAAATTGGAGGGATTTTATGCACTAGGATTACGTTTTTGATTTTTGAATGTGCTTATCTTGACAAAAAAGAAACTGAGTGGTCAGTTGCGTTTTTCATATTAAATACGTTTTTAGCCAAATTTGTAATAAAAATGAAAATGTGTTTTTCTTTAAACTAGAGACACTTCAGCAAAAACAATGATAATCTGTGATCGTTTGTATTTTTGTAAAAACCCGGGTTTTTTTTAACAAATTTGCATGTAAAATCTAAAATAATAGTCGACCGCTAGATAAACTGCAGGGTAAACATCTGTACTAATTCTCTAAAAAAAACTACCAACATTGGGATGTATCATTACTGTATCCCATGTTGAGTATGATTCCCTGTCAGTGTCACCTTATTTTTTGCACAAGAATGGTTAGCTTTCATATGTTTTTTGGAATAAAATATATAATACAAATATGTATTATCTCAAATATTTAATAAAATATTTTAAATTTGTATATTATAACAAAAAAATATAACAAAATTATACATATTTGGCGACTCTTGTATTCCCGAAATATTTTATACTTAATTTTTTTTCCTGATTTTCCGCTGTCATCAGATTAATTGTTTAGGAAGTATATACATGCTTGCCTTAAAAATACAAAATGTTATTGTCAGCCAAATAATATCTAAATAATCCAATTTCTTACACTACTGACTTCTTAAACCTTTCTAATTCAACAATGTTTAATGGGTTCTTAAGGTTCTTCTACTTTAATTGTTTAATAAAAGTTCAATCAGTAAAACAATCAAAGAAAATATACATTTCAATTACATAAATGATTTGCAGAACATACTAAATCAAAAGTGTGATTTTAAAGGACAAATCACATACAAAAAAATATCAGTTTAAAGAAAAAGCTGTGTTAACATTTTTGTGATCTCACTTCTTTTTTGCCCTTGGCTGAGTTTATTTTCACACACAGTCATTGCCCTATCGATTGTCCTATAAAATGGCACAAAGAAGTTTTAACAAATAAATACAGTTAGTTACATTTTATACAAAAAAAAAAAAAAAAATACTACAATATAATTCGTTTCATTGCAGTTTTTGGCTTTTGCTTTCACAAAGTTCAACATGCAAATGGAACAAATTTACTAGCTTTTGGTGTGTATGAAAGAGAAATCATAGAAAGTAAAAAACAAGCCAACAAAAGATATTTGTAACCATAATTGTAAAACTTGTTTGATTATTTATTTGAGGTTACACCTGATTGTGCAATGGGAGCACATTACGTATGACCAATAAATATTATACTGAGCGTATGATTTATATATGAATTTTAAAATGGATTTTTATAAAGGAAAAATAATTTGAAATAATTATGCTAAATTTTGTTTGCTTAGAAAGAAAGATGTAAATTTCTATTTTGTGAACAAAAGACATAAACTAAAGGTACGGTCGGTCATATTAGGCAAAAACATTTGAACTGAAATCGTAAATACATAATATAATTGATAGAATTGAAAATATTTTGTTTATAAAGGGTGATTAAATATTTAGGGGCCGAAGTTGATATTGAATAAAACACAAATTACTTAAGAAATTATTGTCATTTATTTTTATTTTGATAATATAGGAATGGTCAGCCCATAAACTGCATCAAATAGTAACTCTTTGTGGGTGCATTGGTTTTTCGACAATTACTCTTTGATTATCATTCGCCCAAACGAGGCAATTCTGCTTATTGACGAATCCACTGAGGTGAAAATGTGAAAATTATATTCTTTGAATTTTGATCATCACCTGTTGCCATTTCTTGCCACCATTCTGATCATGGATCGATTGTGTATCTTTCCATGGTTCAAACTGAGTTGGTCTGTAATTGAGAAATGTCAAAGTTAATGCAAAAAAAACTTGACGTTTAGGTGTGGTTCACATTCAATATCGGCCCTTAAAATTTAACCACCCGATATTAGTGATTTTAAAACCTTTCCCGATTCCTGAGAAATTAGCAGAAATTTTTTAAATTGACATTGTTTCCCGTTTCCCAAACTCTAGTTCCGTACCTCAATGTCTATTACAATGTCTCTGTTGCAGGCCTCTAGCTCTTGAACCGTAATAGCTACATGTTATACATTTTTACAGAAGGATATGGGCGCTACAGTAAATAACAAAATGAAGTTAAAAATAAAAATTATTGCTAATGTGATTTTCGTATATATGACCATATTTTCTTAAAAGATATAACCTTTAAAGTTTGCCAACTATAAAAGAATTTTAAGACAAATATTTACCTAATGCGACTGTATCTTATATAACACCTTCGTTTCTATTCACATTTATAGTCTATTTCTAATATTGAATTTTACAATAAAACAAAAGGAGGAGTGGATGTTATGGACCAACTACTTAGAGAATATACTTGCCAAAGACAGACAAAGCGTTGGTCATTATCTCTCAGCAAGGAAAAAATCCAAGTTGGACTGCTATTTGTGTTATATTCACTAACTAACTAACTAACAATAAGTGTTCACATATGAAATCTAGGTCATACTTAATTAAGTCTAACTAGTGGTGAGCCAAATTTTATTTTCATGATTGTAGTTATACCTTCTTCTAAGTCTAATGTGACTACAGACGCTTAGGATGTTTTGGGCCTACGCTTTCTGATGGGTATCGAACTTTGTATTATGCGATAATACATGTTTCTCTGCAACTAATGGCACTTTTCAATCTTTCTGGATGCTTTAGTTTTTATCGTACAAGGGATCGGCTGTAATAATTCACAAAATTTTATTTTTGCGCCTTTGAATCTTTTTCTAGTGCCACTTAAGAGAATTCCATATAATCATGTTGGCTCCCTCGGGGCACTTATTGTCATTGTAGTTATATCCCTAACTTGACGCAACGCTGTGGGGGAAAATGGGGCACCAGAAGCAAAAGGTCGAGGCTGACCAGTGTCCAAACGACTGGTACCATGGGAACCGGTAGCACCACAGAGAGAGGCTCTCTCTCACGATATCACATTAAATATTCATTAGTAAACAACACAATGGACTGAAACATTATAAAATTTAAGCGCTTTAAGTTTCTACATCACTTTTGAATTGGTAACACTTTTTTTCTGGAAACAATAAATTTATTTTGTAGTATATGTATGTATCTCAGGAAAAAAAGTTTGGATATAACGAAATAAAAGTATTTTGGAGACTTCACACCAATGTTTTGAAGATGATGAAATTCATTAAGTCATCTTTGTTTTATCTAAAACATCTCATGACATAAATTATTCATTTAGAAAATTTCCGTACGCAAATACGACAACAGACACATTGTACTCTTGATATTTTCATTCCTTTATTTACCTTTTATAAAGACAATTCAATCGTTCTTTTGCAAATACCAGCCCTCATATATGCTTTAATTACAATGCAGTTTATGTTGTTGTAAAACTCTTGTCAATAAACTTATTCTGGCAATGCTAAATATTCAAATAAAGTTTCTAAAAACTTTGTGCCATTTTATTCTAATTTAAAAATCTTGTATGTTGCATATAAATCTACCACATACATAGGTTTTTACACATTCGTATAAACACCTACAAATCCAAACATACAAAATGCTGGTTTCAAGACTACGCCTAAAACTATGTTAAATTTGTAATGAACGCCTGCAGATATATGGGTATGGCAAAGGTATGAATAGAGATGGCACGTGGATAATTTTCTCGATGACAAAATAATGAATTTAATAAGCATCTTTGCACACGTAGTAAAAACTTTAGTTGTTATTCACACTTTCTTGCAAAATGTTTTAAATCTCTTACAATATAGATTAGTAAAGGTGTTAATAACCCTAATTTTATGCATGACCTTTGGTTTTTTTTTTATGTCTCACAAGAATATAGGATTGGCTATATAATTACTAAATTTGCTTACATTCCAAATTTTGAGTGAATTTTTTTTTTTCATTTATTTATTCATGTCTTATCACGTGATATAACATTGAAAATGCATTTGTGTGACTACGAGAAAAAATTGCTTATGATTTATTCAGTGCTTTCGATATAGACCACTTTGTAGCTGATTCTTTTTAATTTATTCCCATTGCATTTAAGGATATTTAATTCTATCGGGACTTAATACATTAAGAAATATGTTGTTCTAAATTCTTAAAAGTAGCACATTCAAAAAATAAGTTATATACAAAACTTAAGAGATTAATTCGACTAAAGCAGTTATTCATTTTTGCCACAGATTTGAAAACCGACTTGGTATGTCTTGCGGTTTCTATATAATAATTCTTGCAAAAAAACAACCGACTTCAAAACAGACAAATCTAAAATCCTATTTCTTTAAGACGGTAATTATATAATGGTTCGAGGAAGATTGTAGCGGGATTTTTTTAATGTTATAGCGCAAAATGTCAATTCAGATAAAAAAACTGATTTTGGAATACAATTGTCTAAAGCAAATATCAGTCGATTTTCTACCGGGGAGTGTATAGGGGCACAAGATCCCAGGGTTCTCGGTTTTATCAGATCAAACCAATATCCAAACGACTGTCTGTATATAGCGGTTCAAAATTTTTGGCTATAAACATAAAATTACAGTAACTATTGGGACACTATGTGTAAGCTATTGCAACACCCTTTATTTTATAATTTTAAATAATTATACTTATTATAATTATATTATATTATGATAATATGTCCCTATACATCAAATTACAACAACTTTTGGGACACCCTTTAATTTCTAATTTTAAATATTTTTATACCAGACATATTAGTGAAGATTCTGTCTAATTTTTAAGTGTTTGTCTATAACGGTTCCAAAGATAAGGACATAAAGGTCAAATTATATCAATAATGGGGTCACCCTTTAATTTATAAATTCAAATTGTATACTTGTTGTTATAGCGGACTAAGCAGATTCTTTGTAAATTTCAACTGTACATCTATAACAGTTCAAATGTTTGGCCATATATATTAATTTACATTAACTATTAAGACACCCTTTAATTTTTAAATTCATAATTTATACTTGTTATTATATACCGGTGTGACCCCACAGGTGGTGTAATTTTATTTTTTTCAATTTAATTTTTTTATTAGTTTTTGTTACTGAGAGCTATGGTGATACGCACTTTTTTGTAATTTTAAATTGGTGTCCTATAATGTGTTCGTAATACACGGAAAAATCATGTATGTTGTAATGGGACACCCTTCAATTTTTAAAAATTTATACTACTTTTAAAATGGCACCAAACTGTAAGCATAACCTAAAATTTTTAAAATCAGTTCAGAAATGGCCGAGTTCTAAAGCTAAAAATTTAAAAAAAGCAACAAAGAAAGGCGAGTTGATAACCTCCTTCTTTTTTTGAAGTCAGTTAAAAAACAGAATGGAAGGGAGCAGTTGGTGTCGTACCTTGAATATAAACTAAAACATTTTGACGCCTGCGCTTTCGAGTTAAAGGTTGGCCATTCTTTTCTTCCAAGTATTTATTGTGTTTTTATGGATGGGTGTAGCGAAGCACACTGGGGATAGCTAGTACAATAAACAATACGATATCTTTCATCTGAATCCAAATAATTTAGTTGCAAAATATACAAATACAAAATATATGCAAACTTTAATAGCCAAAAATATATCTTATTATTTAACTTGATCGTAATCTCGATCTGCAATCCAAAACTATTCCAGAACATATCCTTGAGGTCCAATCTGAGTTCTAATTCTTTTATAGAAGGAGTTAAGTCTATACACTTCTTATATCAGGTGGTTAAATTTTAACGGGCGATGTTGAATGTAAACCACACCTAAACGTCAAGTTTTTTCTGCATTTAATTTTACATTTCTCAATTTCAGACTCAATTTGAACAATGGATATGGTCGAGAAACGCTTTAAAGTTATTAAGGCTTCATTTTCAATTTTCGAAATCATCTTCAGTGATGAGGCACATTTTCACCTCAGTGGATTTGTCAATAAGCAGCATTTCCGCATTTGGGCGAATAATAATCCAAGAGTGGTTGTCGAAAAACCAATGCACCTGCAAAAAGTGACTATTTGGTGCGGTTTATGGACTGGCGGCATCATCGGGCCGTAGTTTTTTTCCAAAATCGGGCCGGTCAGGCAGTTACTGTGAATGGTGTTCTTTATTGTGAGATGATAACGAACGAGCCCAAATTAGAAGATATGAATGTGAACGATATGTTGTTTCAACAGGACCGTGTCACTTGCCACTTTCCACACAGCTAACGAAACAATGACTCTTTTGCGCGACAAATTCAATGGCCGTGTTATCTCACATGGTGGCGGTGTCAATTGGCCGCCCAGATCATGTGATTTGACACCGTTTGACTTCTTTCCCTGGGGTTATTTTAAAGAAAAGGCGTACGTCGATAAGCCAGCAACAATTTAAGAGCTAAAGAATGAGATAATTCGGCACATTAACGGCATAGAACCTCACTTATGCCTCAGCGTCATCGAAAATTTGGGAATTTGCCGCTGAGATCGCGGCGCCCATCTGGCCGATATTTTGTTCCATACATAATTGAACCATACCAATATTATCAAAATAAAAATAAATGACAATAATTTCCTAAATGATTTGTTTTTTATTTAAAATCAAAAAAATCCCTTAAAAATTTAACCACCCTTTATATCTATAGCATCAAACTCGTTTCTTATTTAACCAGTAAAGTAGTATAGGTAAAGTATAGTAATCGTAAAAAATCGATGTGGGGATTTTTACTGATCTTTTACGTTTTGTAATCTCCTGACTCCATTTCTACTATTTTGATGTTCTATGAAGGCAGGTCATACCATTTAACATATCGATTTGATATTCACTATGTTGCTTTGGTGTATGGTGATTAAGAACTGAATAGTTTTAGGGCACAGTTAGTTTACTTGAAACCCTAAAACGAAAATAATTATTTTTTCAATTCGAATATACTTTACACTCGAAGTGTACTTTAGGAATAAATGTTCATATAAAATCTGTCATAAAATAGACTTGAAGTGGACTTTATTTCTTTTGCATTATGCTTTATGTAATATATCCATAAAAACATCTGTTTCCATCAGGTATGGTAAAGTTGAGTGTAGACCAATCCAGATTTTTTCTGGTGCATTGCTGTCTTACACAGAAACTTGAAAAATTGAAGGTCTCGTTCAAACAGCTTTGCGAAATCCTTTTTCTTCTTAAAAATTTTAAAATGAATTGTATTTAAAACAAATATTTCAAAAATACTAATTTTAAATATTATGGATCTCTAAAACTGAAATTTTGTATACTATTTCTAGCTAATTCGAAGCACACTTTTGTCTCTGTAGATTTCCAATTTTTCAAATTTTTCTTAATTTTACTCTTCTACAATAATTTATATTTTGGGTATTAAATATTTTTTATAATTTTAATTTTTCATTAATAGCGTGCTATTAACCTAAATTATAAATTCATTGAAATTGATTGCTACGGGGAAGCTAGTCTCGATGGCCATTACGCTAAGAACTCAAGTGCTTCTACGTTGTTTCAATCTGGCTCAATAACCTAAAGAACTTGGCACGCACTCATCTCTATTAACAATCTAATCTAAAGTGTGTATAAAGTAGCAACAATCGCGATTGTTTTTAAAGTTAGCTCAACCATAAGTTTCTAATGTTATTCTGGAAATATAAAAATACACATACACCTCGACGCCCCTCTGTGTGCTCAACAGAATAAATGTGTAAGTGTGTTTGTTCCAGCTAAATGATCTGTGTATGTATGTTTAACGTATGTGGTGTGTGGGTTTTTTGAGTAGTACTATACAGTATAGTACTTGTAACAAAAGCGCTTCAGGTAAGATTTTTAGTGAATACATTATGTTATTTTCCACGAAGCCATATTACTGCCACTGCTTCTATTTAAAACTGTTGTTGCTGTTGATTTAATTGTCTCTTCAAAAAATGTATATGAAAAATAACGAATTTTTCGTAAAAATAAGCAAATATTTTTATTCTTTACCACGATATAAAATTTAAAAATGCATAAGAAGATTTGATATCAAAATAAGGATGAGCTCGTGGAGTAATTTATAATATGAAATATTTTTCTTTTAGTATCCTGGCAAAATTTTGTTCGAATTTGCATTAAGTTTTAAAAGTAATCATACCAAATTTAAAGACTCTTACGTTTAAATTGCTACAGATATGGCTTATATATTGATATTGTATAGATATATTCGTCTCTGCGTAATTATTCAGTGTTTAAAGATAGGTTTTTTATTAAAAAGTTATGTTAATTGATTCTAAAGATTTCCAAAGTAGAAAAAAGCGTGCTACCACCAAGTTGCTTAAGTCCTGCACATTCGAGGTTTTACCTCTAATTGCATATCACTATAGCTCCCAAAAGCAGAAATTAATAAAAAAAATAAATTTAAAATTTAAAGGGTGTCCCCATAGGTTACGTTATTTGACCTATTTGGGCGTATCTTTCGAACCGTTATAGACAAAACCTTGAATATTTGAACGAATGTCGATCACTATGACCGTTATAATAAAATATATTAAAAGTCAAAATTTTAAATTAAAGGGTGCTTCAATAGTTTATTTAATTTGATGTATATGGCCATACTTTTGGACAGTTGTATACAGACCGCTGAAATCTAAAAAGAACCTGTATTGCTAAGTCCGCTATAACAAAAAGTATAAAATTTGAATTTGGAAATAAAAGGGTGTCCCAATAGTTAAAGTAATGTGACTAAACTTTTGAACTGTTATAGACAGACAGCTAAAATTTGCAAGGAACCTGTATTGCAAAGTCCACTATAGCAATTATACAATTTGAATTTAGAAATTAAAGGGTGTTCCCATAAATTAAGTAAGTTGATATATGTATATGGCCCTATCTTTTGTACCGTTAAACACAAACACTTGGATATTAGGCAGAATGTCCACTACTTTCTCTGGTATAATAACAAGTATAAATATTTGAAATTATAATGTAAAGGGTGTCCCAATAGTTCATGAAATTTGATATATATGGCCAAACTTTTGAACGGTTATATACAGATAGTTGAAATTTACAAAATTGTAAATTAAATGGTGTCCCAATAGATAATGTTATTTGATCTACGTGTTTTGGAATTTTGTCTGTCCAGCCGAACGCGGAAGTTCGCATCACGTAAAAACCAAACCAAAATAAAATATCGGTAAAAAGGTGTCATATCCAAGAGAAAATAGAGATAAAAACCGATTGTACACAATTTTACCAATTTATATGAAGGTGCCGTCACTTTCAGTTTTTGTAAAAGGAAGTTTTAACCATTAATTGCTCTACAGGAATAGAATTTTATAAAAAAAAGAACAATGTTGCAACGACCTGGGTTATTTTTCAGATATGGTTTAAGTAAATATATAAACCATATCTGCAATACTTTTGTGTGGATTGCTTTTAAAACGGAAGACATGCGAGCACAACTAGTGAGGTATAAACCAAATGGTTTTAAGACTTAGAGATACCTTCTCAAAAATAAGTGGCATAAGAATTTTTATTGTGAGTGGCCAAAGCATTCATAACCTACAAAACTAAAGGCCGGGGCACATAGAATCCGTCATACGTTATATCGTATCGTATTTTTCAATGAACTAAAAGTTGAATACAGGTTTTCTTATGAGTATTTTCACAATCTTATGAGCATTTTCACAATGAGTACGTCAACACAAAGTATTTATAAAAGTGTGGCAACTTTTAACTTTTGAAGAACGTTGAGCACTTTGATAGCTATCAATTGGTTTTTCTTTATTTTTATTTAAATTTTGTGATAAGTGCCAGCAAAAATAAAACAAAATACTCCAAAATAAATAAATTAAATAAATTAAAATGGAGATCGAAGCTTTTCAAATGTTTCCTTTCCTGATTAAATATCCATCAACAAAGTACTCATTGTGTCAATCTCTTCCATCGTTACTATTATCGCAGTTAAATACGTCAATGTATAACTTATGACGGATTCTCGGCCTTTATTATTGCAAATAGGCTGATATCTGCCTCCAGAAGAAACACCCAATGAAGTTAAGTAAAAAATGTAAATGTAAATATTGAAATGTAATCCTACAAGTAGTACCCAACTAACCAAATGAAATGATAAATGTGTATATATTCGAACAGCATTTTCAATGTGTATGTATGGGTGCATGATGTATAGAAATTCAAGTGCTGGTAATTCTTTTGGGTTTTAATTAAAATTCTTTGTTTTGTTAACTTAAACTAAAAAGAATTTCAACTGCAGCAAAATGGGATATTTTGTAAGGCAGGAATAAAAGAAAAATTTTAAACCACTATAGATTAATACATACGTAGCGATACTACATACATATACATACATATATCATATTGTCAATAGCAAAAATAGTAAAAGAAAATGTGCTGGTCTTTGGGAATACAGCTGATTTATGGTGTTTGCATATACTTAAATAGTACAGCGTTGAGGATTTAAACAAAGTTTTACGTTGTGTGTTTGTACTACTTTAGGTCATTTACCTTTTTAAATATATGATATTTTAACTGTTTTAAATATATGATATTTTAATTAAAAAATAATAAAACACCTTAAACATGTTGTTACAAAAGGAGAAATAATTCTTTAAAAGTCTTAAAAGAAATACACAATAATTTTGTATGTACACAGACTAAAGTATTTTCACCAATTAAAGATTTTAATTGGATTCAGAATAAAATTTAATTAAAATTTAATTAAAATTTAGAATTAAACAATTAAATAATTAATTGTTTAATTCTAAAATTTTTATGTTCTGTTTTAAACAAATATATATTTGAATCAATTAAAAAAAATTAAAAAAATTACTTGAGTTTTTTAATTTGAAACTAGCCTTTAATTGGTGCAAAAATTTTGTTTGTATAACAACAACATTCTTGGTATAATTTGTTACAATAATGAATGAAAGAAACAACAAAGAACATAGCTAAACCTGCATTTTTTGACGATCTTTCTAGAAATACATACCTCATATCGTCGCCGCTATGCCAGAAGGTGCTATATCCACTTTTGCTCATTTTGAGAAAATTGCAAAATACTATTGAAACGGCTAGCTAAAATTCAAATTATTTTGAAATGCAGTGATACTTTTAAATTATATGTAGTTAATACTTGCCTAAAATTATACACACTTTGTCAGATGAAAACTTTACACCATCATTGGCTTACTGTAAAAATTGGATATAGAACTTTTTGGTTTATTAATGTTACAAAACAGAATGGATATAGAACCCTGGTAATTCTCTAAAAACACACTTTTCAAAAAACATTTATTTCAAAACAATGAATGTTAACGAAAAACAAATCTAATAATATACTAATGAAGAAAAGGATGAAAAATTAATTATCCTCTGATTCGGAATTCGCTTCAACGGTTTCATTTCCAATTGGCAATGAGCTGAAAGAAAGCATTTTTTAACTTTGGTTTTTGCACTAATTACTAAAAGACATGTTTCTCACTCAATCCAAGCATGGAATTCCTGTGGAATAAGCTTTTGAGCACATAAACTTTGCAAGTCCCGTTTTTTGGCTTCTGTTATAGGCAGGAGATTTTCGTAAAGTAATGGCCAACTAATAGCTGGCCTTCCTCTGACTTTACGCACTTCAACATTAACAAACTAAAAATAAAAACTATACTGGTAAATAAACTCACTGATTTATAAGCAAATGAATTGTTTTCGTACTTTATATTCTTGTTCATCATGGTTGTATTTAACACCAATTTGGCCAGACATCGATTTGCAAAACATCAATGATTTTATATTCAACCAATTCAATTTTTCTCCGTCATTGAACACAATAACTTTTTTTATTGATCTGGCATTGACCAACTTTAAATCAATGAAATCACTATGTGACATTCGTACCACATGGTATGGATGCTTACGCCGAGCTTGACGAATAACGTTTGACCAATCATTGATGGAAAATAGAGAACATTTTTTTGCCGAATGTTCAAATTTTGTTTGATGATTTCAATGGGAGATTCTTGTACTAACTGAAGCAACATTGCAGCAACATAACGATTGCGGTTCTGCCCACTACAATTATCAGATCACAAAACAATTTTTCGGTGCCCTTTTTGCATTTCTCCTACTTCCTCTTTTGCCATCAACTTCAGTCCAAATGTAGCAAGTTCCATCACGAGTAGCTTTATTCTAAACAGTGAAGTTGTATACACATAGTTTTCTTTTGTTATAGAATGGGCTTGCTTCAGCCTGTGGTATCTGCAAAACTGATTGCAAATCCATGGTAGCAACTATCAATTCTTTATCCATTACACAACTTTCGATGTCTGATCTCATTGCAGCACGACTTAATTCTTTTCGTATAATGTATGCTTCGAAATCTGATTTTTGTTCTTCTGATGGTTCAAGGGCTGATTGGGTAAGGGTACACGTAGCACATAAGTCTTTTTTGGGCTTGTGAAATGCCATGTTGTAATCCTGACCGAAAACTTTTTTGTACTTTTCATAACTGCCTTTTGCAGAATCTGTTCCTGCTGCTTTTTCTTTGAAAAGATCAAACATTTTCGAAATACTTAAACCACTGCTTAAATACAATCTTTTTGATGATTTTCGGCAATAGTGTGACTCTATTGGTGGGAAAGATTCAATATGATTCTTGATGGCAGCAATTACCTCTGGTTTCAATTTGTTGTGAGGTTCATGTTTTCCTCTTTGATCTTCGCCCAAAAATTCACCAGTGTTTGATCGATCTTTGTTTGCCAAAGCAATGGGCTTATACGAAATTGCAAGGGTAGCACAGAAGAATTCACGGCACACTTTTAAATTTTCATTGTTTTTTGGTAAAACGTATTCAAAAGCCAAATTCTTTCGGAAACTTACTTCTTTTTTGGATCTTATTCTTTTCACTGAAATGGCTTTGGTAAATTTCAGGAGGAAGTTGCTTTAAATGTATCTCTTTTTTTCCAATAATCATTGAATATTTCCAGACAATCTTCCTCTGTAAATAAACAGCACTTGTAATTCTTTGGTTCTTTGTGCGAGTTATTTATCAAAGAATTCATCAACTTCGCCATTTTCAATTTTCCTTTTTCATCCAAATGCTTTTCACCCCGAAAACACGCGTTTTTTCTTAGATTCCTCTTCCATTCTTCAGGCTTCTGCTTCCATCTTGAATGTTTTTTACTTGGACCGGGCATAATTATCGGCGGCTCGACCTAAAAATTAGTCGGCGGCTTTTAACCAGCTTTTATAGCCAGATTTTGCCAGTTTTATCCGGTTTTACAATGCTTATGGCGCTTTTCTTCTTCCAAAATTGGTATGGCAAAAAGTTCTACATCCACATAGCACCTTTTGGCATACCAAGGAAGATAAAATGGATATAGAACTTTGCTTGTTATGCAAGGATGTAGGACTTTTTGGCAGAATACGGAATGGTTTGTGAAACATTAATATACTAATAACTCTGATATTGTGAATTTTGGATGAAGCACCTTTTGGCATAGCGGCGACGATATGCAAGCATCCATAAAAAACAAACGTAGAATGAGAAGCACATACATACACGCATATTAATACAAGTAGAAAATAAACACGCCCTCTCCCCAGCAGAAATGTACACACGTATGTATGTACATATTTACAGAAGACAGACACCTATAACCTATACAAAGTTATAGGTGTCTTGCACCAAAAAATTATTAGTTTTATTCTGATTTTTTTATAAACTATACATGGTCTTAAAGGTCTTGTCAATACCTACAAAATTTTAAAATAATATATAATTTAAAATGATTGAGTTATAAGCATTTTAAGAAGACTGTATCTTCACTGGGTTAAATACTGGACGATTTTTAAATTAAAAAATCCAAAATTATTGCATTTTTGTGTACTTTTAGCCCAAAAAAGGCCATTAACGTCTTTATTGTAGAAAAATGTTCCTAATAAATAATTAAAAATTTTATATTATTGCATAAGCTTACTATATGTGAGTATGTTTAAACCAAATTTTGAATACAATTGATCACACAATATGAAATATTTTACATCGAAATTTTGACTTTAGCCTAAATAATCTAAAATGCCAAAGAAGGGATCGAAAAAAGAAGACTGCTGTAATAAAGCCATATATGCTACAAATTGTTTTTGAAAGTATTTTATGAACTCTTTTAAAGTTTTGTAGTAATATTTAATTTTTTTATAAATATACTTGCAAACTGTTCTGAAAGAGGCCGAGATGGGAATGGTTATAATGTGTGAATGACCAGTACTGGTCATTATTCGTTCTGGGAGCACGAGCAGACTCATATTTAATGTGGATTCTATGGAAATCTTAGCCCTAGACAAATACTAGCAATTTCTGTGATAGGAAAAAAAGTTCGACAGTTAACAGTCAACTGGTTGAAATCCCTTCAGTGAAGAGTAACACTCTGTTCAGACATAAGCTTTAATTGCGTAATTAGTGAATTTACGCTTTTAAAGGCTTAATTGAGCTCAATTTACCATACGAGAACTATATTAATATATATAATACATAATTGCGTCACTAATTGAATAAATACGAAATGCAAACCCCATTGTATATCTACTGAGAAGTATGTTCAAACTAAATTTTGCTCACTGAACATACTTCTCAGTAGACTGCATGTCTATAAAAACGATATTATAATAAAAACGATATTTTTTTAGCTGTCAAATAGAGCTTAATTTAGCATGTGTGAACACCAAATTAAATTTCTCTATTAAGCTTAAATTATCTGAATTAAGAAAACATGTCCGAAAAGGGTATAATGGATAGTTACAACACTACACTCGTTGAAAGAAGCCATAATTACCAATCTAGTACCAGATTTAGAAAACGCGGACCACTGCTTGGTTAGTATTTTCCAGAGTACCAAAATGTACACTCACTATTTATTTATGTATGAATGTGTATATTTTATTTTTTATCTGTTTCTTCTCATACATGAGTGAGAGACTACAAAAATTGTTTGTGTTTTCATATATGAATGCGATAATTTCTTTTGTTTCTTTATGTTCAAAAGTGAATAAATGACAACATATTTTGATTTTTATATTTGAGTGTTCATATTTGAGTATATACAATTTTGATAATTTTTATTAAATGAAAAGATCGTAGAAAAATATGCGCTAAGCAATCACGAAATGCACGCAAATATGTATGTATGTATTTTGTAATGTACAACTGCCGACGTATGCAGTAACAAAATATTTTTTTTAATTCTTTTGGAACATATTGTAAAATTGTATAATTGTATACATATGCAGAAGAACATTACGGATTTTCTTTATTTTTTCCTTCTACATAAATATGTTAAAAAAAAGTTGAAATGTACATACATACATGTGCTATCGTAGGGAGAAAATTCTTTCATGTGTATTTATGATAAATTTTTAACGTTCATAAATGTACATATACATTTATGACAAAGAACATTAATGACAAGAAGCTAATTTATCACTTATCATGTACGTATGTTACAAAAACAAACAGGCACACGCATACATGTATAAACAAAGGCAGAACATTTTTTATTGTTCGTTTATGAGCATGAAAAATAAATATAAAATTTTATATTTCTCATTTATGAAAAATATCATGAATGTTGATTTTTGAATGTTCTTAAATGACAAATTTTGAACCCTGGTATTTTTCCTACATACTTACTTATGGTACTGGCAGCCATATAACTATGTATCTTATTTGTTAAAAGCACATAATGGTGAAGAGGTCAGTTTCGTTCTCACCCACTGGTGAGACCACAAAATGATCACGTCCTTAAAGGCTAGGTACTAAAATACATTATCATTATATTTTTTCATAATAACAAAAGTTTTGTTCATTTACACGAAAATAAGACAATGTGCCCTCCTGTGCTTTGCTGCACAGTTACGTCAGTTATTTGATATTCTCAGATCTGCTCGCCTAATATATATATATATATATATATATATATATATATATATATATATATATAAGACCGGAAGATGTTTAAATACGCCCTTAATATACTTTTGCCTCTTGAATCTCGCTATTGCTTGTTGTCAGCAAAATTTCTATCTAATTAAAATAGGAAAGACGCAGAAAATTACATTAAACAAAATTCGTTAAAAATATTGACCCAAAGTATCATAATATCATATTGAATGATATTGTGGAACAAGATTAACGTGAGTACCTGCCTAGTCGGCCTAACCACCGAGTGAAACTTAGGCGTAGACTAGCGCCCCCATTGTGTAGTATAACAACACTTTACGATTGCCACCAATCGCTTTTTGTGTGTGATACAGTCACAATGAGTAGCAATTTATATAATATGGCAAGCCTTTCCAAGGCAAGCCTAGATCCACATTATAAGCTCTTGCTTAGGGGTTTGGAGACTATCCAAACTCCGTCTGTTGAGAGTGCAACAGCACACTTGATCGACCGTGCACTATACCTACATAAATCGATCTTAAACCACAACCACCACGTGTACCCCCGAAGGGGACCTCACCAATAACCGGTCACAGAGAGGATAGGCTCTCTGTGGGGCCACCGATTCCCTTGGTACCAGACCTTTGGGCACTGGTCGGGCCTCGAAGAGGACCCGCAATGTTTATCGCAGACCTTTCCTTCCAGATTTAGGCTCTAGGAAACCTAGCGTCTGGTGCCCCTATTTTCCCCGAGTGAACCGCGTCAAAGCATTTGCCATTCCTGCAGTGACAATTGGAACCCCCGTGGGTAATTGAATGATATTATGATACTTTGGGTCAACATTTTAAAGCCATAGTTCTGGTTATGCCTTCATACAATTGCCTGATAACATTATTTTTTATTAATCGCCGCAACCATACTTTATGTAACTGCTTATCACACTTAAAAACTGAATTTAATTAAAACAAAATCTTAAAAAACATTTCATACTTAGGTAAACCACACACTGAAATATCTTTTTAAAGACAAAAGTCTTGGTTTTCAGAAGTTAATTTTTGCTTATTCTGTAAAAGGTGTATTTTTTTGTCCAAATAGCTTCCTTTAACAACGTAAAACCTAGGGAAGCAACGAAAATAGAGTATCATCGTAATTTTTAGCAGATGTATGGGTGTGCATATATTTGGCGTTGCAAAAAATAATACTTTAGTTTAGTTCATAACACATGCGACCTGCCCGGAGAACATACATTCTTTTCGTGGAAGTTTTTATAGAAGTATCTATAATTTTCTATACAATTTTGAGTTTCCTTTTCATAACATTGTGTTGGCTGTTGTTTTGTTAAAATTATCACATGAGACCATATTCTTCCTTAGTAGTTGTATAAGACTAATATCTTCACATGTTTATTTACTAACTTTATTTCTTTCGCTTTAGGCTAAAATAATCATCTAAAAAACTTATTTTTAATGTTTTTTTTTCTATCGTTGCACTGTGGGGACGAATTAAGAATACTTCTTAATGCACAAAAATAATTAAAAAAACATGGTTATGTTATAGTTACAGGAACCATATTATGTTCTCTGTAACAAAGTACGGTTGCGATGAACAAATTATAGTTGCTTATAACATTACTTTTGTCAGGATAAACAAGTTTTGGTTAAGATTTTATTATTAATTGGTTATTATAATGATGATGGTTCTTTTTGCGGTAGTAAAAATTACTATTAGTAAACTCTTATGTTCTGAATCTTACAAATTGCTCTCTGAACATAAATATGTGGAATATAGTGATCTCAACTAGTTAAATTCAAATCCGCTTTCAGTTTTCGCTTATTACGTACAATTGTTTTTTTATGGGTTTGGCTAATATTTTCCCCTAAACAAAGCGACCACGCTAACTTATTTCTAAATAACTCTTTAACGGATTGTTCAATTTTAATAATTGAAACATTAAAAGATGCGGGATTGAATTACCTTTAAGTGGACTTTACGACATTTCTAATATTTTAATATCTTTTGTTTATTTAAATAAGAATATCTCGAAAACTAAACGTGATAGAAAAAATCTGTGAACAGATTTGGATTCAGCACATAAAAGTACAAACAAGTACAATATTTTATTTCCAAGAGATAGTGGAGAATAACAGTGAGTACTAGTACCGAATATTTAATCTACTTTTCTAAAACAAAAAATTGCAACACCATCATTCTCTCAGTATCTTCATTATTTCTCATTATACATCGTTTAGTGTAACAAGTGCGTTTGAGTTAAAGTGTTGTACCGGTGATTGCTAATCAGACGGTCTGTGAGACCGACTTATAGTTAAGTGTCACATTTTCGACAGGTTAGCTGGTTTTGCTAAATTGGAAACTTTTAGATGAAAATGGACAATTAGAGATCAGTTTATATGATTTAATAAAAGAATTATGTTCAAAGTTAATTATCGTGAGATTTTCGTTAGATATGGCAGATATTGAGCGCGTAAGAGCTATTCTGGTGAAATCGATTCAGATCTAGATTCTGATGTGAAAAGTGGTACTGAATACGAAGATAATATTGATGTGTATGAAGCAAACACTGATACTGAACAAGAAGACTCAGAGGAAAGTGAAGATTTACAGGAAGCTGAATCGAGCCACAAGCACTAACGACTGATTGAAATTTACAAAGACTAACCTCATAATGAGGCATATATTTTAAGCATTTTGAAATTAATTTTTTTTAGTGTTCCTGTTTTTTCTTGAATTCATTTTATTTTTTTGTTTACTTCTAAAACATACATATGTTAAGAGAAAAACAACATTTTATAAATGTTGTGTTTTGTGAATGAATTTTTTTTATTTTTATATGAGGTCTAGTATCAAAAATGCCAAATTATTGTGATGAAATATAAATTGATGCTCTGAGCTAAAAAAACTTAATTTTGTTTTTTTTTCTTACTTCAGTTATTTCAGATTAGTTTGTTAAATATGACCACTGCACAGGTTTTGAAAACTTTAGAATAGTTTTGAGATACCGAGAAATACTTGAAATCGGTCTGAGAGAAATGTGAATGTGTCGCACAAAAATGAAAATAGTCAGGAAGGTTAACTAGTTAGTACGGCATCTTTAATTTTTGAAAGTGGGATATTTTAAACACAGATGGCGCTGACAAAATATGAACTACTTACTGCCAAATAGCCAATTGAATAAAATTTTGTATTTGATTTGTATTTTTAATTTGTGGAATTACATTGTTGCAAAAACTTAATAGAAACGAGCAGTCATTTTTCCAAAATCGGGACTTTCTCAGTTTGCTAAGTTTGCCTTACTTGTTGTTACAGAATTTTCCTAAGTAGCTCATTTACATAAGTATGTACACAGGTTGCGAGTGAGTATTTATTAGAACCTGTACGTAAACGGTGATTTGTAGATAAGATAGAAAATGTTAAACAGTGTCAATAACAGTTATTTATACAATGCTGAATAAAGTGTCTTTAAATTAAAATATATATTTCCATGCTTAATTTTAGAACATCCCATTGTTGAATAAATAAAACGTAACAATATTTTTAAGTTGCGTACGTCTTGTATAATTTGGTTATTATGTAAAATACATACTTAGGTAATGATGTGATTACATTATTTTTATTATTTAGCGTTAATTTTTAAAATTTGGTAAGAATACTACGACTTGAGTGTGGCTATAAAATTCTGTTATTTGTTAGTTTCTTCTTCGTTTAGTTGCATTTTACGTTTAAAATTGATGTGGAATACTTTCAAAGCAAAATATTGTCAGGATGCCCACGACGTGGCGGGCACAGCCAGTATTTAATACAAATATGTATATGAATGCTACACCTACTGCAATATATCGGCATTTCCCAGTAGTTATTTCTAAGTAATAAAATGCTGAATGTATTTGATTCCTTGTAGCCCTGAGCATCGAAGGGAACCACAAATCATTTTTTTTTTTTTAAATAAAATGTGCTATAAGGGAAAAAGACCTAACTAAATAGGAACCGATTCTATAAGCCAACAAGCTAAGAAAATCAAGTTAACTTTTATTAGGATCTATATTATCTGCCGCTGTTAAGCCTTACATGATTTTTGAGGAGTCCTCTGCAGCATCTTTAACAGGCTGCGGCTGATTGTAATTATAATTTATGTTGTGCTATTTATCTAACCTAAATTGTTTTTATCGATTTTATGAGAAGGAGAATTGAGAACCCCAGGGTTTCATATGCTATTAGCGGTTTAGGTTACTGCGGTTGACCTTATTAATTTATGTTGTGCTATTTAGCTACCCGAAATTTTTTCAAATAATTTTTCCGTATGTCTGCCTGTATTTTCGTCTTGCCTTATGTTGTATTACTGTCTACGTCTAACAAAATCTTTCATCGTTATTTCAACCTTCTGTAGCTGTTCATCTTATGTACAAAATTCATGTCTTTACTTTTTGCTCTTGTCGATGTTCTTTTTACTAAACGTTTTCCTTATCGCAATTTGTTCTTGTATGTAAGGTGTGGTGTCTGTTATTCTTAAGTATTTGCCTGCCAACTACTAAGACGTCAAGTTCATTGGCTTCTGAAGTTTTCTGTTTATCAATACTGCAGTCAAGATATTTTATGCAATAATAGAGTTGTTTTGACAACTCTACTCGTCTTGTTCTTAAGATTTTTTTTACTTTTATCTTTAAACATAAAGCTGGTATGAATTTTTGTTTAAAATGTAAAAGTTTATTTGTGGGTGTGTGAAGATAGATTTGCTTTTATGACTAGGTATGTTATTACTTCGTGTAAGCAACTTAAATGATTGTGTTAAAGTAAGGAAAAGTAAAATTAAAAAAATCTGTAAAATAATTTATTTTTTTATTAGCTTGATTATTTAGAAAGTTTTAAAATTAGTTTTTCTTATGATGCTTCATTGGCTATTTTGAGGAGTTTTCTCCGTTAAAGGTCATGACAAACTCTTTACATTTTTACGCCTACCGATCTCCAAAAGAATGTTTATTCATTTAAGTTTTTTGTTCTTCTTGTTACATAACGTAAGATTGTTAAGGAATTAAAAAATAAACAGAAAATAGAACAGGAACTATAGAATTATATTTAATGGATATTTATTAAAAAATTTTATAAATATTAGAATACTCGTTTCATTTTTGTTTTTGGGATATTTTTTATAGGGTCATTTTGTAGTCGGATGGATCTTATCAGCACCAAAAGAAATGTCCCTCCTAGATGTTCTAGGTGTTAGATTTATATTGTTTTAAATCGAAGAAAATGCAAATAAATCAATCTAGTCAAAACTGGAATTGTGCTAAGAAATTTTGTTGACCACGAACAAAAATAATTTCAACTTTCTAAGGTTTATCGTTTAATTTTTATATAATTATTATTTGTGCTAAAATGTTTTTTCAATTATATTTTTAAAATTACTGTGCTACTTAAATGAGGTTCGTTAAAAAATACCAAAAATATTTGGTCCGAATACAAATGTGATAATGCCCGTTTATTTTTTGATTATTTCTAAGTCCACTGTGATCACAATTTGTAGCAGACAATCGTTTAATTATTATTTTGTCAAAAAAATTATTAGTTAACTTAAGACTCAAATTCATATATTCTCTATAACTAGCTACCAACATTTTTACAAATTAGGTTATTAACTTTTAATTTTTTATTAGACGCTAGCAGAATGTTCTACATTATCTATTTAACCAACCAAACTTAGATACTCGAATAAATCGAAGCCTATCACTTTTTAAAAAATATTGATAGCGCCTTTTTTTGGTAAATATTAAAGTAAAGATATTAAAACAAGAAGGGAAGCTTTAGGTTGTGGTAGACTTCGTTCTCACCAACTGACGCTTGATCATCGAACACAGTTTTCTCGTATTCCATTATCTGATTTTGGTTGGTTAAATAGATGATGCTTACAACTAAACACAACCCAAGGTAGATAAATACGAAGAGTCCTGATGACGAACGTAGCTGTCTAGAAAATGTGCATTCCCCTCTGCTAGTGTCAGAAAATTAAATTTTCCCAATTTTTCTTTAATAATATCATCTAATTTGTAATTTAAATTATTCTTTCTTAGAGAGAATAAAAGTGAACTTAAAGCTACCCATACACGACATGTTTTTTACCTATGACATGCCAAATTTCACACTGCAAATCACGTACATGTCATGTGGGGCTGTTATAACATTGCTTCTGTAAAATACATGTGCAAAGTCATCTGACAAAATTTCATTTAGAGCATGTTCTATTTTGATCGGACAAACCATCTGACATCAACAGTATTTCAGTGTTAACAAAAAACTTTGCCGTGTGAAAAAAATCAACGGCGGAACCATTAACCGGCTAAAGGTAATTTTTTACAAGAGCAATATCTGAATATGCTTTCAACTAATTTTGTCCATTTGACAGCAATTATTATCAGCAGCAAGTATTATCATTTAATGCAAAACTAACTTGTTTACATTTAGAGTACAAAAAAAAACTTATAAGTGGATAAATCGTCTGTAATTCTGTAGCGCACACAAAAATAATTCAGGGCGGTAACAACTTACTTTGAAACCGAACGGCTTGGATGAATGTATAGTGAAAAGTCAGACGTAATTGTACATGTGCGTTTGTGACCAAATATAAAAATTGTTCTGCAAAACAACAGTTTTGACAGACACATACAGAATTACATCTGACTCACACAGTTAAAAAGGCATATGTAAAAAACATGTCGTGTATGGGTAGCTTAAGCTTGATTTGAAATTTCATCTGTATGTAAAATAAATAGTTCGACTAATAAAAATTTCAAATATTTGAATTTTGTTTACTTAAATTGTATTCAATACTGCACCCTGACAATACTTAGTTCGATTTTGCTTTGAAAGTAATCCACAACAAATTTTGAGACTCTTACGTATTTACTTTATGTAAAGGTACCCATATAGGGATATAAAATTCTAAAAATTATTGTAAAGCTATGTAAAAGGTGTTTAAAATATTTTAATAACAATGTAATCCCACAAAGTAAAAATACAAATTTTATTTAAATTGCTATTTGGCAGAAAGTATTTTATATTTTCTGATTATTTTAAGACAGCAGCTATAATACCATTATACGAAATTCTTGATATAAAGTACTTAATTTAAATGATTAAATTTTCGAAAGGATTATTAAATATTATTTTACATGATGTGAGAAAATGTAAATATTATTTGCTTTTGTAATGCTAATTATACCAAAATAATAATCCTTTCAGAAATGATTCAAATGAAAATATGTTTCTACACATACATAATCATGCTTTAGACTGTTTATATATTGTTTGTAAAAGTGTTTAAGTATTTAAGTATTTAACAAAATATTTAAATTTAACAACATTTGTTATTGGTTTCAACATTGCATAGTATTACAGATTTTCTATTGAATTAGCTTACCAAACAAAGCACTTCCCTTAGCCCTGCTATCTATTTTACTTGTAGCTTTTTTCAATTTCCATATTATTTTCTGTTTCCTTTTAAGCTTTAAGTCTCTTTTAATCGTGATTCTTGTATTGTTGTTTTAAGCGCATTTAAGCCAATTGTTATTCGTTGTTAAAACTTGTTTTTACCCAAGTGTTTTGCTGTTACAATTTAAGTATTAGATTAATTGATGTTTAATTGAGCATGTAATTTGGAGTTTAATTGAGCAGTAAGGTGATGTTGGAAAATAGTGGACACTTAAAGGTTTAAAAACAGCTTTTTTAAAAGAGTATCGAACTTTTTCGAAGATGATTTTTTGTTTAAGGGAACAAAAACAAAAACATTTCACAAAACAATTCAGTTGAGAAGCTTAAATAATATAGATTTTTTTATCCTTAAACATAATTTATGTCTGCATATTTTATTATTGTTATAACAATAAAATACCATTTTATAATATTATTAAGTGAGAAAACAAATTGCTTCCAAATAGTGGCCATATATCCATTCAAATATTTTTTTTAATCAAATAAATAATGCGGCGTTTTGAAAAAAATCGGCCGAATTTAAAATACTTTTATAAATCAAATGTCAGTACATAAAATGCTTATATGAAAAAGCGAAATATCTTTGACAAATTCTACATTAATTTTCTACACTTGTGGATAATATGTCCAAATACATATTCACAAATAAAAATGATACTCTTTAACCAATGATCTATAATTGCCATGATTCATTATCATACTCAGTCGTACGATCTGTCAAAAAATTTATGTGTGCTCAAAAAGTATGATAGTGTGGCTTAGAAATGTATGTCTGTGTGTGTGTGTTTTTGACAAGTCGTACGATTTGATAATCTTTTGAAAAAATTCATAAAATATTGTTTATCCATGCGATCAGAGGTGAAAAAACTTGTTTTTTATGATAGTGTGGCATCTACAACGTCATTTTTAAACGAGTTTTAAAGTAGGACAGTATTCTGTCAGATTTTTGGGTGATTAAATCGTACAATTGTGTAAGATAGTGAAGCCTGGCCTTAAGCGACACAAGTAACACTAAAACAGTTAAAAAGACAGTGATACAAGTGAAGTGAATCTGTGAACATTATACAATATTTAAGTGATGTCATACACAGAGCCAAAACTGCCTCTCTATGAAACATTTTTAGGCTTAGGGGTATGCATGCAGAAAGAAAGAAGAAATTTCCAAAGGGATTCTTTATTATTTTCATGTGGTATATATTTTTAATTTTATCAAAAAGTAAACTTCATTAAATCAGTAAGAAAATTTGTTATTCACATATATTTTTACTCATTCTTGCCACCAAAAACAATCCATAAAGAAAAACTTTTTGATTCTATAAGGTTTTCTTCTGAATTGTATAAAAAACGAATTTCTTATTGATTTCATTAGCCTATCTAATTGGTTTTTTCAAAAAGGTATAATTGATTTTATTAGGTTCCTATATGATCATGTCTAAATCATCCTCTTAATTTACATAAATGAACATAGTGACCTTGTTTTTAAAACATAAAATACAAAAACACCTTTGCTTTTTATGCATAAAACACATAAACGACAGCAGGATTCCGACTACAACCTGTCAAAATTAAAATACACACGTTTATATGACGACTATTATTTTGACGACATCATAGCTACATGGATACACGATCACTGTTGTGGCTGTAGCCAGCTTAGGCTAATTTATATTTTTGTTTGAGACAATTCTATTTTATTCAACAAAAGAAAATGTCACAAAATTAAAAATACAAATTTATTTACAATCAAAAGGAAAATATATTTATTTGTCTTGATATGATAAAAGTATTTTTTGAAAAAGTTGTTTTTTTTTAAGGAAAAATATGTATTTCTACAACATTTTCATAGTTTTGATGTATGTAGCTGTCGTCTTCAATATAATTCAGCAGCTAACTACACGGCTACGATTGTTGCCAACGTCATTTGTAGTCGTGTAGCTGTGTAGCCGCTGTTGTCAATGTGTTTAATGCTTAAGTTCAAAATTTGGTAAAAATGTTAAATAGTTTTTCAATATATGTACATATGTGTGTGTCTGTATATGTATATCATTTTCATTTATTGAGTTACATACGAAACATTTTATTAAAATTTAAAAATATTATATATATTGTATGTATGTACTTATATATTGTTACTAGGTGTGCCCACATACGTTGTGTGCGTCCTGACAATATTTTTTTCGGTTTTGTTTTGAAAGTAATTCAGACCAAATTTTAAGACTCTTACGTATTTACTTTATATAAAGGTATCCATCCCTGGATAAAATTGTAAAATGTATATAAAATTCTAAAACTTAAATAAAATTCTAAAAATTATTGTAAATCGTCGTGCTTTCTCCACTTTCTTTTGGAATTAAGATTTCCAGTATTCTCATTCCTATACTGGTACCTACCTCCTCACCAAATTTTGCTAAAATATATCCAGTAGTTTTTACGTGCTGCGGACATAGACAGACAGGAAATGAGTTACTGTTTTATTATATGTATAAGTATGAGACTGTTCATTTAGAAAAAATTTTACTTTCTCAGTGTTGGGTAGTTCCAATGGCTTGGAATTGTCATTGCCTCATCAAAAAATAAAAAAACAGATCGACATTAACGTCCATGACCTTGAATGTTATAATTATTATCAATTTTTCAACCAAAATAGTTTGTATTGGTTTTTTGCCACCTTGACATTTTTTAGTACACAGAGATGTATTTTAATGGAAAACAAGTACTGACCGAATTTCTTTGTCATACACAACATTAAGATTTTGTAAATCATAAGTGTTGTAAACTATAATCGAGCCCCTAATGTAAAACATAGCAAAAAATAACTTAGCTGAAAAATATTTAAAACAGCAATCGCTTGTAACTGTGACAGTTATGATTTTTGACGTTATTAGGCGGTGTTATATTAGTTTTCTGCAGTTCGTTTTTGCATGAACTTTTATAGATATATACACTGCCGCCCCCATGTTACTAATTTGGTTTTTATTCACTTTAATTTTTTTAGCTGCTACTCATATTTTTGTGCTACTGTAATAGGATTGGACTATTGACTTTACAGATCCGTTCAGAAAAATTCCACTTTATTTTGTTAAATGACTTGACAACTTAAGATTTCTAAAAGAATTATACCGTGTATAAAACAGAGATTCCTGCTTCTACTCCAAAATATAGACAGCCCCTCTCGGGCTGTCAGTACAAAGTTTATTAAACCAACTCACAATGTCCTGAGAAATGTAGCAAACTGCGGCATTTTCATCAAACAGAGTCTAATATTTTTTATTCTTCAAAATTTTGCAAAATTGAAATAATATTCTGATCTCTTCTTCTGATCTCATCTGATTGCTTCCTTAGCAGCTGACATAAATACAATGATAACGTCGAGTTATCAAAGCTTTCTATCATCGTCATGCATTTCAAAAACGAAATTAAAGAAAAGGCACATATATCCACTTAAGGGTTAAAACGAATATTTTGTTGGTTTTATATTCCGGAAACAGTTTTTTTACTGCAAAATTCAGCCGGGCAAGCATGAAGTTTTTTATTTTATCTACTTCAGTTGTCAGCTTAATATTTTTTAATGACAAAATTCCTTTTTTTATTAATTTTGTTTCATCAGCATCTGTAAGCTGAACAGAAATTACTTGACCATAAACCCAAAACAAATTTCAGGAAAGAATTTATGTCAGTGTTTAGATTTTTCTTATATCCCTCCCCTTTTGTTAACTAACGAGGGTCCTTGTCATACAGCATTATATTTTTGCTATGTTGTATAACAAAGATTTTTTCTGAATAATAAAAAAAGATTTATAACAGAAATTTATCACAAAAGTAAATATACTTTATGATTAAAGTTCTCAGTTAATCTCCTTTGAGGCTTGATTTAGCGGTTTTTATCTTTTAGTTTCCAAAGTTTTTAATTTAGCCACATGACTGATTAGTTTACATTTTTTATATTTTAACTTAATGTGTAAAATTTATTGAAAAAAAATTATAAAAAAAAAAATATTAAAATAAAACTCTGTTTGTTTCAACAATAAAAAAATATATTTACTTTTACCTTCATGTTCCATTTTCGCAAATAAAACGTTTTAACAACCATGGGAACTTAAAATGAAAATATTGAATACAATTGAAAAAATAATTTGAGAGAAGAGATTAAAAATATGTTATCAGACGTGTTCCAGAAAAGTAGTAGAATGAAAGTAAAATACGATTTGAAATATAAAATTTGTATCTTTGACGTTCTGCAAAAGTAGTGGTTTGGTGTTACATTTTTTTTTTCTTTTTGAAAATGTAATCTACTGAAAAATATGTATGTATGTGGCATTAAATTAAAATAATAGTTAGCTTTACACTTCACAAAATTACTAATATTATTTTTCATATAAACGCAATAGGCCTTCAATTATGGTGAAAATCGTACACAATTTACCAACAGCTTCCACCATTTTTTAAAGCAGATATTTGTTGAATGGTGCTCCACCTGCCAAGCCTATTTAAAAATTGTCAATCACTAAAAAATTTTTCTTTTTATTGCATTTTTACGGAGGGATTGAAATCATCAATTTTAATGTCACCTCGTAAATTACATTATCGAACAATTTCATTTTGTAATTATCTGCGAACATTTTATCGTCAGTAATGACATCCCTGTTGATTTTCATGATATCGAGGTTTATTACTTTTTGTGATATAAAAATTAAAAATAAATTTCAGTCTCACACCGAGAGGACACGAATTGCGGGAATCCAGAGAAGATGGTTGCCAAGCGCTCAATTGAATAGCGAAAAAGAAATAATTAAATATTTAATTTTAAATTGAATTCCCGAATAAATTGTTTATACATATTTTATTTTTTTAACACAAACCAATAAACCCCGACGATACAAACACACAAATAATATTTATTTTTACAAAAAAACTTTGGTTGTGGAGCAAAAATTAAAGAGTTAAAATCAACCATGTTGAATTTTTTATACGTAGTAACCATTTAATGATAAAATTGTAATAAAAACATTTTTTCTCGGGTCCAAAACAATGTTACAAACAACTAAAATTTGTTCATAGCAACCATATATTGTTACAGAGAACATAATGTGGTCCCTGTTACCATATCCATGGTTTTTCCTTGCGTGTAGAAGCCAGACACTAAATAGTCTAATTTAAGAGAATTTAAATTACGTGTACTTCAAAGTAGAAACCAGAACATACCTGTATGTCTCATCGAAAATGTTTTCTTTGTGGCTTCTCGCCGTGCATTAATATCTTTTGAAAAAAAAAAGAATAAAAAAATATAAAATAAGAAGAATAAAGCAAATTTTTATCGTTGATTTTTAATGTGTTTTCGATCCGTAGCAAGAATAACTATCTGACTGAAAACCTCCTAAAGAAATTCATATATGCCTGACTATTTGTAAACATTTTAGTCAGTTTTTAAACATGTAAAACTGTCATCATGAGTAAAGCAAAATTGCTCTTAAGACATATTTTGTATGAGTATCACAACACCAATAACGTAATAAAGGAAAAAAGTATGTAACATGTTTGGAAGATATGCAGTTACAGCTTGATGTTTTCCAATATTTTGTTCTGGTTATTTTTCTTTGAAAAATGAACCCAGATCAGTGAGACCATCAGATATCAATAACGAAGCGATACACAGTTTGATCGTGGAAAATTCCCACTTTAACAACCACAGAAGTAGGATTCAAACGTAGAATTTATAAGATTTATGTCTTGGAGCACTTTAAAATGCTTAGATTCATATCAAAACTCTCTGCTTGGATGCCAAACTCTCCAAACTGCCACAATGTCCCTTAAACTTGTGAATATGCTTAGGTACTTAGCATGTCGACTACTAAGCATACATATTAGGTTGAGTCCCTGGTTTCGTATCCCAGCTACACAAATCATCAAAATCAATTTTTTCTAAAATTTATTAGTTTTTCTACTCTTATTAATATGTATTACAGCGCCCTCCTTCACCGCTCTACTTTACAGTACCAAATTCTCGGCGAAGCACATAGTTAAAATATAAACAAAATGGCGAAGTACAATATCAGCGTGTAGTTACAGAGTTCACCACCTGTCTTATTTCTTATACCTACCCCCGACCCCCGGGGGTTCCAATTGTCACTGCAGGTATATGGCAAATGCTTTGACACGGTTCACTCGGTGAAAGTAGGGGCACCAGACGCTAAGGTTCCTAGAGCCTAAATCTGGAAGAAAAGGTCTGTGTGTTAAAACCAAGGCGAATTCATACCAGGTGTGAGCAGTAGGACAACAACTACAACAAAACAATAACTTTGTCATTAGATGAGCAGATATGAAACAATGTATTTTTTGACAAGACATTAGCAAAAAAACGAGAGCAAAAAACAATCAGCTGGGCTATCGACTCCACCTGGTATGAATTCGCCTTGGTTAAAACATACGGGTCCTCTTCGAGGCCCGACCAGTGCCCAAAGGACTGGTACCACGGGAATCGGTGGCCCCACACAGAGCCTATCCTCTCTGTGACCGGTTGTTGGTGAGGTTCCCTTCAGGGGTAGACGTGGTGGTTGTGGTTTAAGATCGATTTAAGTAGGTATGGTCCAAGTACGATCAAGTGTGCTGGTGCACTCTCAATAGAAGGGAGTTTCGATAGTCTCCAAACCCCTAAGCAAAAGGCTATAATATGGAATCTAGGCTTGCCTTGGTTAAGGCTTGCCATGTTATATAAATTGCTACTCATTGTCACTGTATCATACATAAATTGCAAAATCGAACAAAATATGGTCAGGGCGCACACAACGTGTGTGGGTACAGCTAGTCTCTTTAAAATAATGAGTTTTCAGGTTAATCAATTATAAATTATTTTAAATAAAAATTAAAATATATAAACTTATAATTTTTCGATGTGAAATTTTTTAATGTTTTATTGTTTTTTAATTTTTCAGGTAATTTTTGTATATAAAAATAGCAGTAAGTAAAACATAAATTAATTAAAACATTAATATTTATTTATCTTTGTTTGTTTTTGATTTAAATTGCTTTTAAATTTATCATAATTATATTGTATATATCGCTAGCAAATGATGTCTTATTTAGTAATACATTTGCAGCAGTCATTTATTAGTTTCAATAAATTTATTAATAGTATATATACTTTTAATCTTCTAATTGTTTTATAGTATTAAATTGGCTAGGATTTAAAAACAATTAAATGTAAAGCCTCGTTTTTGTGCCGTGATTAAACATAAACAAATTAATAAGTGTCATAATCAAACATTTATGCATAAATATTACTATAAATGAACAGAATTGGAATAAATCATTAATAAAAATATATAAATAAATAAATGCACAATAAAATTAAATAATGATATAAAATGAAATTAAATTTCATATTTCCATGGGCAACTTAAGCTAGGGTGAAAAAAAGCGATAACAAATTGCAACAGCAGTTGTACGTTGGTAAAACTGTCATAAGTACATAAGTCGAACAACATAATGTGGGGTAACCGCAACATGTGGCGCATATGTGCAAACAAATTGTATACATTTTTTTAACTTTTGCTTGATTTATTTAATAAAAATATAAAGCAACAGAAAAAATATTGTCATTTTTACAAAAAACTGCAGAAAAATTAGCTCAGGACAACACGTCAAACAAAATCTGCTGATCCTTGTAATTTTACAAATTTTTTATACAGCTGTCGCCATTGCTAAACTGCTTTAGTATTTACAATTTCAGGCTTTAATAAAATTATAAACTTGTAACTCTTTTATATATTTTTTACGTCTTTTACTTGAATATTTCCTCGTTTCTAAACCGATTTAAGAATTTATTTTTTAACGCTAAAAGGACGAGAGAACTGCTATACCTTCAAAGACGGGTAAGAGTCATTTAACTTTTAGAAGCAAAATTTTACATTTGAATTTCAAAATTTATTTTTAAAATTGTTTATTCATGCAAATTTAAATGAAAAGTTTTTCACATATGGTGTAACAATCCTTTGTGGACTGTCTCAACTAGCGTTATGCCTTTGAAGAGCAAATGCTCTGGCTACGATACTGAGGAAAAAGAGTTACATTTCTTTATTTATGTAGTTCCACGCCTTAAATGCATTACAATATCCTGTCCAGGCGTAAATATGGATAAACGTTGAGCAGATATTTAGATTTTACATCTACGCAAAGCCAATACTTTATACCAAATTTGTCAGTTTTATTCGTCATCGCCATGTATTGTGTAATTTTCCATCTTGCTTTTATAGGAAAGAATTGTTAGTCTATAGCGATGTTTTCACCTGGTCTGTCACATTATAACTAGGTCTGTAACGTAAAGGCTAGGTTTAGGATGTTCAACCAAAACGTTATGAGCAGCAAGATGACCTGGTGTGAAGCTGTTTTAAGAAAAGGTCTTCCAAAGAATTCCACCTGCTGACCGCAAGTCGTGTTCATTTTATACTATTGATGGAATTTGAAGAGTGATAGCACATTTCTCTGGCGTAAGAAAACCAATGGTAAATCATCGATCAAGTTATTACAAGAATTTATTTCTGGAACATAACTGTCAGTATCCTCTACATTTACTGGTAATTAATTTTTGCTTTCATCACCTGATTGCAGCAAAGGGATCAATAGGGCATTGGCTGAAAGTACATTTAAATTGGCATACTTAAGAAATCGAAAAACAATGGAATTTTGATAAGTAAAACGATTAATATGCGTCTTTGTTTTTGTTGCAATGCAAAATAAAAAGTCAGAGATGTAATTGACAAAATAAATGGTGCCAGTCAGATACCCCTAACCATCTGCATAGGTAGTTGTACTAATAATTTGAATTTGGAATACCTAAATAAAAAATTATTACTTTTAGATAAAAGTTAATGTAGTTTTTTTTAAGTCACGAAGTAAAAAACTCTTAGTTAGATTTGCAAATGGGCCAAATTACCCCAGTCTGCCCTTCTAGTGTTAAAAGTTTATGCTTGCAAATTGGTCATATTTAGAAAAAAAATATATAAGTTTGTAAATTAATGTAACAATTAATGTTGAACCGTAACAGGCAGGTATTTTAAATATTTTAGCTCTCTATCATAAAACTTAATACAAATCTATACTAAGAAATTAAAGAAATGTAATACTACGAAATTTGATATACATACATATATGGCCTTATTATTTGAATCGTTATTGTCAGACACTTGAAATTTACACAAAATATCCACATATTGTCCAAATGAACTAAGCAATGTTAAATTACAAAACAAAGGGTCTCCCATATAAGACGTTAGTTTGACGTACATCTGCCAGTGCTTTGAACCTATACTTTGCACCGTAGTAGGCAAACCTTTAAATTTACACAAAGTGTGTATTACTCTACCCATTGTAGCAACGAATATATAATTAAAATTTAAAAGTTGATCCCATAAAAGACGACCTTTTGAACTCTAATCCCCAGACACTTTATGTCGTACTCAAAGTGGTTTCAGACTCAAACGTTAGGTGACTAAGGTTTGAAATATTTATTTTAACCTTAAGGTACTAATCTGCGCCGATTTGCGGGTAACGCTTTCTTTTGGTTGTTTCTCTCTAACTTGTTGCACAGATCTCGCTCAGATATACTATAGTGTAAGTCAGTCCAAGTGCATACAACATATCTAGAAAAAATTTCAAGCAGATGAAACTAGGTTATTGCTAAATATTATAAAATATTAGCAGTTCCCGCCACGTCGTGGGCGACCTGACAATATTTTGCTCGATTTTGCTTTGAAACTATTCCACACCAATTGAAAGACTCTTACCTTTATTTATAGTGCTTCAGTTATGGTTTATGTATTTACTTTTTTATAAAGTTACCTATCCCTGGATAGTATTCTAAAATTCAAAAAATGAATGTAAACCTATCTAAGAGATGTTTCAAATATTTTAATAATAATGTAATTTCACAAAGTAAAAATACAAATTCAATACAATTTGTATTCAACTGGCGCCATCTGTTGCGCAGTAGTGTTTAAAATATCCCACTTTCAAAAATAAAAAAGTGAGCTGAAAAAATAACCGTGTCGAATATAAACGTGTTGTACTTTTAAACCGGAAATTGCGTTTTTCACTGCTTTTTCTCCACTTCCTCTTAGAAATAAGATATTCTTACGAAAGAAGAGTATCCTATATTGGGAACAGGATACTAATGTACATCCTCACAAAATTTTGTTAAAATTCATCCAGTAGATTTTACGTGATGCGAACACAAATGAAAAGCAGACAGACAGACAGAGGTAAGGGAGTTACTATTTTATTATATGTATAAATAAGCTACTAAGAGCATTCGTAAAACAAACAGAAAAACCATAATTTCTCCAGCACAGTGCTGACAAGGATCCCGTCAAATCTTGTATAAGATTTCACATTTCTTTCTGGTTCTAACATTTCTAAATGGGCATAGATGTGCATTGTACAAAACTAAAATCAAATTAATTTTTTGTCCAATGAAGAACTAGTCTAGTGTGATTCCAAAAATTAATTTTTATGAAGTTTTACATGTTCATTTTTTTGTATTAAACGTATTATATAATGATGTACCACAAGGCATATACATATGTAAGTTTATATAAACACACTATTATAATTTTATTTTGTATGTTGTATCACGTTAAAATATTTTATATTCTTATCCTCCGCAATTTTTTAAGTCATGGTTTTAAGTTAAACAGTGCTTTCAGCAAATTGAAATATTAAAAAAAAAAGAAATAAATCTTTTAATAAAAAAATATTTATAAATAGAGCTGGGTAATTCCATGACAAATCAACAAGGCACTCAAAATAACAACTTTAGGTTTTATTGAAACTTTCTGTATTTACATCCCCTGAATTCAAATAACAAAAATTTTAACAAAATTTTGTTTTAAATATACGAATAGCATTTTTTAAACATTCGTTTTTTTTCATGATTAATATCAAATTGAAGCGTATGAAAACCCCTTTAAAATGAGTTCTTACTCAACTCTCTGGGTCCTATAAAGGTTGGCTAAATTTTAATTAAATTAAATTTCTGTGAGTAAAATGACGGGTTCTCTTCGAGACCCGACCAGTGCCCAAAGGACTGGTACCACGGGGATCGGTGGCCCCACAGAGAGCCTATCCTCTCTGTGACCAGTTATTGGTGAGGTCCTCTTCGGGGGTACACGTGGTGGTTGTGGTTTAAGATCGATTAAGTAGGTAACGTGCAAGGTCGATCAAGTGTGCTGTTGTACTCTCAACAGACGGAGTTTGGATAGTCTCCAAACCCCTAAGCAAGAGGTTCTAATATGGATCTAGGCTTGCCTTGGAAAGGCTTGCCATATTATACAAATTGCTACTCATTGTGACTGTATCACACACAAAAAGCGATTGGTGGCAATCGTAAAGTGTTGTTATACTACACAATGGGGGCGCTAGTCTACGCCTAAGTTTGGTAAGACCACCATGAGGTTAGGCCGAGTTGGCAGGTACTCACGTTAATCTTGTTCCACAAAAAAAAATCCTTTAACTCTTGAATTGTTGCTGGCTTATCAACGTACACCTTTTCTTTTAAATAACCCCAAAGAAAGAAGTCAAACGGTGTCAAATCACATGATATTGGCGGCCAATTGGCATTGCCACCACGTGAGATAACATGGCCATTGAATTTGTCGTGCAGAAAAGACATTGTTTCGTTAGCTGTTTTAGAATAAACTTTCTATAAATCCAAAAATTTGGTTTAAATATCAATTTTTATATTGAATATTTATATTAATTAATCGTACTATTTTATTAACATACAAATGAATTTTTAAAGTCAGGTTTAAGTTCGTTTTAATTCTCTCTAATTTGAAAGAATATTAAATACAATTTAGTTAATTAATTTTGAAGAAAAATAGGAAAATTTTATTTTAGACGCTAACAGGAATATGTTTTCTGGATCGCTACATCCATCTTTAGCATTATTCGCTTTTATCTACTTTGTTAAGTTGGAAACATCATCTATATTACTAACCAAGCTCAGATAAAGGTATACGACAAAAACTGTATTCAATTATAAACGAAGTCTACCACTACCTAAAGCTTTCCTCCTGTTTCATATTTTTCTTTAATATTTATCACCTTATATTTGTTGTTGCACCAGCAAACCTTCATGAATTTTTAGCTTAATTATGCTAAGTCTATTATTTTCCTTAAATATTTTGCCATTAACACCTTATTCAAGTAATTTTAATAATAAATTTAATATTAAATCATTTTTGTAGCTCACATCAAACCACAGTGCGGCTTTGTGTTCGCTTTATATTTATTACAAGTTTATTACATGTGCCTTTATTTGCGACGTTTGCTTCATGATTGTTGTATAATTTTTTTAGTTATTTTAATTTTACGGAAATTATATATATTTTGTAAATATTACGAGAAAAAAAAAACATCTACAAAAATTTTATAAAATAAAGAACGCAACAACCAAGTCATAATCCAAGGAAATCCGATGCAACTGAAAGATAAAACAAGAAACATAAATTATATTATGCGGTTTAAGAAAGCTGCTGTTTAAAAATAAAAATAAATTTATGTTCTCCCATATGCTTTTGCTACATTTTTCGTCTTAGCGGATGTAAAAAGTTTTAAAAATGTAACAAAATATTCTTGATTTCTTAAAAAAAAAGAAACTGGAAAAGATAAAATTTTAAGAAATGTATATAACGAAGGATTATATTTATTAAACGAAAAACGTGTTAAAGTGAATTGCAATAAAACCTAAAATAAATAAATAAATAAAACTCATTTTGCGAAATTTGATTTGATAAAAAATTTTTTTTAAACAACAATATATTATAACCGGGCGACAAACCACTGTTTAGAACAAGCTTCAGTCAAAGAAAGCAGTGCTTACAAAACTGATCCTTTTTCACTTAAATTTTATCTATTTTTCTTCCCAACTTCCCATCAATAAGCTCCCATAGGTTTTCTACGGGTTTGAGTAGATTGCAACGATCAATTGAAAACATTAGCATTATTGGCAGTTGGAAAGCTGCAATTGTGAAATTGTGTTTTTTGGCAAAACCTAAAAATTTTGAGGTCTTTTTATCGGTAGTTTTTACTTTTTTCTGAATTTTAAATTTTTAAATAAATTTAATTTTCATATTACTTTATCTTGGTAAAATTGTTATATTTAAAAAAAAAAATGTGATTTTTTGTTAAAATTTCGATTCCCAAAAATTCCAATTGTTAGTAACCTTGAACTTTGACTTTTTTGAATTTTTTTGTTTTCATTACATTCAAGCAAAAATCTCCAAAAAAATATCAACAACTTAAATATACGCCACGTGTGGTACTATTATACAAAATTTTAATAGCAAAGTTCTCGAAAATATATCTTACAGCTTGGTCTACTGAGAATTTTCATAGCTGGCTTCGAAAAAACATTTTAAACCATTCCTATATTAACGGCTTATATAGAATATATTTTATATATCGGTCATGGGGGATATCAATTACATTTTGTAATTAATTACACATACTCAATTAGATGTATTGAATTGATGTATTGAAATGAAAATTTTCAATTAAAATTACATTAAAATTTTGTAATTGTAATTGAGTTTTTTTAATTACACATTACATGTAATTACATGTAATTGAAAAAATACAATTACAATTACTTGTAATTAGTAATTGGAATTTTTTAATTACTAATTACATATAATTTTAATTGAAAAATTTTTAATTACAATTACATGTATTTTCAATTGTAATTGAAAAAATTTAGTTACAATTACATGCAATTGAAAATTTTAATTAATGAATAATTTTTTTTGTAATTATTGTTAAGAAATATTTTATTACAAAAATTATCAATTACATATAAATTATAAATAATAATAAGAATCCTATTTGAATAAATAAATTAGGCGTTATATTTAAAAACAAAAAAAAAACACAGTAAAACAAATAATGTAACGAAAGTAAGGAAAAACTAAAAAAAATTTACATAATTTCGAATACATGTAATTAAATATTAAACACTTTAATGTATATATACATATTGTACCATTATTAGCAAAGTTATAGCGAAAGTATTATCTACACGTCTAATAAAATAGTAACTCGTTTCCTGTCTATCTGTCTGTCCTTTTTATTTGTGTTCGCATCACGTGAAAACTACTAGATGGATTTTAACAACACTTTGTGAAGAGGTACTTTAGTATCCTGACCCGAAAAAATATCTTATTTCTAAGAGAAAGTGGAGAAAAAGCAGTTATTTTAGTAAAGTGTTATTAATAGTAAAGTGAATACATAAACCGAAATTGAAGCACTAACCGCTAACAGATGGCGCTGTTTTATAAAGTAAATACATAAGCCATAACGGAAGCATAGTTTAAGGCAAAGCAAGCATCAAACAAAATAGGAATTAACTGCCTAGGTGGTACTTCTCTTTAAAACAAAAAAATACTGAATTGATATTCCTTAATTCAGTTTCTTATGTTGGCCAAAAGTCAATGTAAAATCGCCAACAATATCGCCAAATATTTAAAAAAAAACGCCTTGTCGTCAAATCCAAAATTTGATCTCCAAATAAGATCGCTCAGATATTGGCGAGAAATCGCAATATCTGACAACCCTGGTAGTGTGTGCGATTTGTATATTATTGCTTTTTTTCTACTATATGCTTTTTTTCACATAAACTTTTTATGAGTACGAAAATAAGTGTTGTTAACTACCTAAAACAGAAAAAAATTTAATTCTCTCTAAAATTTGTTAAAACAAAATACTATTAAATATAAATTAAACTCCAAAGCTGGTGAGATTATATTTTATAGCTTTCTGGAGAGAATAGCGTTTGCAGATATCCGAGGTAAAAATTTGAAACAACACCTAACTGAAAAATGTCTGATTTCCAGAAAATCCTTTTTATGTTACGTTTACTCAATAAAATCAATTATAAGTAGTAGTAAAATAAATATTTTCCTTTTTTGATTCAATTAATTCGGATTCCTAACTAGGTTTTCATTATGCCTTAATAAATTAATACATTTGTTCTGGTTTAAAGGAATCTATTTTATTTGAAATTTATTACAGATTTTCAGATGTACGTACGTTGTTTGTACATACCAAATACGTAAAAATGGTATGAGAGAATGTCAAATATGTTTGCACTAATATATGTACATATACCAAAATGGAATATTTGCTGCCTGCAGAAACTACTAAAAGTGTTTTGCATATTAATTGACACATGTTTGCCAGAATAGCAAATGACACTTAATGTACAGAATATCAAGCAAACAAAAACCCTAATGATTACTATTGCTCAAGTCTAACATATCGATTTTACATAAGAAGAAGGTATTACCCCTTCACCTCCTAAAAAATAAGTACATTGCATTGAAACTGCTGCACACACTCGCATACAAAACTATTGCATCAATTTAAAGACATATGTATGTATTAACGCAAGCATATATGGCTTTGTTCAGACTAGGCAAATATTTGATTAAATTTTTCATTCTTGGCCACATTTGTAATCAACCTTTTTGTAGTGAAAAAAGCGAAAAATTTTACATTTATTTGATGTTTTTCTATAATGTCCTATTATTTGCATCTTTTTATATAAAAACAAACAAAACGCATAAAAAGTCTAAAATCAAATTCTTAATATTGAATTTTTATGACAAATTTTTAACCCGTTGGCGTGTGCTTTTTCATTTACTTGTTTCTCTCTCATAAGTCAAAATGTTAGGCATAGTACAGATTTTCGAAACTACAGGATTATGCTAAAACAATCACAGTAATGTACCTTAACAGGTCCCTTTTCGACTCCCTTCCAATTATAGACATTACGGCAACCTTACGCTCTAGAGGTTGTTCCCTCTGCTACAACCAACCTTAAATCTTGAGTTTAGTGATTTCAGACTGTCGACTGGTAACTGTTGGCCTTCTTTCTCTTCAGGCAGTCTCTGGTAATTGCTAGTATGTTCAAAGCTCAGCATATTTTAATGGCATCGACATTTAACAAGCTTCCACCAGTGGTCCTAAGTCTTATGCTAGCCAAAGCCGGACATTCACACACAATGTGCGCTACCGTCTTAGCCTCCTCCAGGCAGCCTGCAAGTATCATCTTCGATTTTTATATTGGCTTTATGATACTTGAAGTTTCCATGACCTGTCACTAATCCAGTTATCCAGCTTAAATTACTTCTATTGTACCCAAGTACCTTGATGGCCTTCCTACCCATGGGCTCTTTGAGCACCATTCACCTTTTCAGGTTTAATGAGTCCACCCATTTTGATACCTCAGCTTGCATTATGCCATTACCCAGCACTACTCTGGAAATTTACAGCAGATCGCCCTTTTGCTAGTTGGTCTGCTGCTTCATTCCCAGCTGTGCCTATGTGTTCCTTAACCCACATCAATGTTAATTCATTAATTGAAGAACATCTGTTAAGTTTTAGAACTTATTCCAGATCTAAGAGGTGCCTGCTTCCGAAAAGGATTTAGCTAAGCAGATAGGATCAGGTTCGTCTAGCTCATCCGCATTCACCTCCATAGCCTTAGGGATATCTTCACAGATTGACCCGTCCACGCCTTGCGAGGTTTCTTTGTTATTCTCATCCAATAACCTCTCCACTTCTAACGAGGCTTCTTTTCCATCCCTATCGGAATATCTCAGTTCAACGCCATAGGAGAACCCTTAGAGATTAACCTGTTCACATACCTTCTGAATTCTTCCTTAGGCCAGTTAAGACCGGACTTTCCTGAGGGATTAACCTTTCCGCCTTTTGCGAGGCTTCCTGGCTTATTCCCGGTCATGGAGATAAAATCCACCCACACAGAGCTCCTTATGCGTGGATAAGTCTACCTTGAAACTGAAGGTCGACCTTTATTCAGAGTTAGCATACTAAAGGTCAAGCAACCTCTTGACCACGCATCTCTGGCGTATGTAGTTCCACCTTGGATTGGGAGCGACTAGTCCTCTTTAACCACTAACTAGCCATCCAGGTTCTCGGCAAAGCTCCTAACAACCTCCTTAACCTTACAAGTGGGAGAAAAATACATACATATATTTATAAGCAGAGTTGAGTTACGAATGTTCTTTGCCAGCGAATCTGCAAAGTTTCGCAACAGATGTATCGTAAATGTTTCTGACACTCGCAGGATTACGCTATGTATATGTATTGAGTTTATATCATAACAAAATGTTAATTAACTTTTTTACTTTCTAGAGTTTCTATAAAAATATTAGTTAATTAACGCACCAGCAACAACAGTAGGAGCAAAAAACAACTAAAGTTGGCTAGGTATCTTTACCTATTTAATCTATTTAACCGTTTAAAGAACTGACCTCGCATTTTCGGAAAATCTTTTTAAACGTTACTGTTTTAATGCGTTTAAAAATTTTAGTGTTGAGCATTTGCTATGATGTGATACAAGTGCCAGAAAATAATAAACTTGACATCAACAAAATGCACACTGTACAAGAGAATAAGTGGTACGAAAAAAAACCTCAAGGCTGATATAATCAGGCACATCGACATACTGAGATATACATTAACATTGCCAGATTTTCTATTGGTCAAAACTCAATTAGCAGAGACAACAACTGTATCATTAACAACAACAAGTTCATTGTAATCATATTAGTAAAACCTATAGACATAAAGAGTACTCAGCTGCCATACATGCCATGTAGGGATAATGTGATATTTTTTAAGTCCTTAAAACCAACATTAAGGATTTGTACCGATGCAAACTAGAGAATAAAACTGTTGCTTGTATACGTTTTAGCACACATGTTTGTATGAGTATATATTTTTATGTTGATTGATTGTGACAGTTGCTAAAGAGGATGGATAAAACGTATAGTTTTCGCTTAAGTGTCTACAATATCTTGCGGTTTTTTCAACTAGTATTGATTTTGTAGCTGACAGTTATGCTTTGTATACTTGCAAAATAGAATTTACTACATTTTCGTGCATTTATACATAAGATATAAAGAGACGTCTATGTGCATAATTGTATTGGCTTGTGAGAAGGCATTTGCAAAAGACAGATAACACCATATTTGTTGTATGGCATAATTAAATCATTCTGCGAAAATGATTGAGTCAAATTTTATACATGGTACAGGTTTTGCTAAAGTAGTAGCTACATTTTTTTAAATATTATAAAAAACACTTTCAAAATCTATACATATAATAAAATAGTAACTCATTTCCGTCTGTCTGTCTACTTTTCTTTTGCGTTCACATCACGTAAAAACTACTGGATGGAATTTAGCAAAATTTTGTGAGAAGATACCTAAGTATCCTGATCCCAATATAGGATACTTTTTTTCCGCAAAAATGTCTTATTTCCAAGAGAAAGTGGAGAAAAAACAGTGAAAGTACGCAGTTGAACTAACCGGATATGCATACTTTATTTTTCATAAAGTAAAAAATACATAAACTGATGTGCAGAATAGTTTAAGGCGGAACTAAAAATGCAAGGGTCTTTGATGTGGACTGCTTTCAAAGCAAAATCGAACAAAATATTGCAAGGGCGCTGACGAAGTGGCGGGCACAGCTAGTTTATAATAAGATAATAGTTCTCGAGTATTAATGAAATGTTATTATTTATATGAAAAATTCTACGAAATTGGATCAACTATTGAAATAGGGGAGAAAATGAATTCTAATCTGGACTTCATTTTGCTAAATTTGTTCTAGATTTTGAGATATACTAGTGTATCAAAAATTTATGAAGTAATCTTGACATGTATAAACATTACGCTATAAGTATTTATCCTGTTTGGTCGATAAATTTAATTTAAAGAGCTGCTTTGCATGTATTTACCATCAGTTAAAAGCAGAATGTTATCGAACTCATTTTCAGCTCTAAGTTATTATAGATGTACTAAATTGTCCCATTTTGTTCCTTTATTTACTCCTCGAGGGAACATAGGGCTTCAAAAAGTTCAAACTGTCCTATAAGCTATCGATAAGATACTCCTACCTTAAGGGTTTTTCCCTTAAAATTATCATACTTTCGCTTGCGCATAATTTTTGCCACATATATTACCTGTACATGCAAAGAAAAAACATGATTATGGCATTGTCACAGGAACCACATAATATTCTCTATAACAGTGTATGGTTGCAATGAACAAATTTTAGTTGTTTGTAACATTAATTTGATCACGATAAACTAGTTGTGGTTAAGATTTCATCATTAAATGGTTAGATTTCATCATTAAATGGTTAGTTATTACACAACATGGTTGGTTTGAATTATATAACTTTTAAGCCACAACCAAAGTTTTATAAATATTCAAAAACAATATATTATTTAGACAATTTTGTTTAAAAGATTGTTGTGTTTTAAAAAATAATAATAAAATTGTACAAAAAAACGTTTTTAAACAATTTTTGTAGCAAAATTATACACATACATATTTAGTTATTAGTTAAATCATAAAATAAGTATTATGTTTGGCTAATTTATTTTTCAATGAAATCTATTAGACGACTTCATTGATTGATTCATTGAAACATTGATAATAATAAATAAAATAATTTCGTTAGAAAGAATATCTCATCACTGTTAGAACGCACATCCACCACGGCCATGATCAACGTTGAGCTGACAAAGACTACAACAAGGCTCATTTGGATGCTTAAAAAATTTGGTGTTGAAGCCAAACAACCTATTTCTGCTATTGATTTAATTAATTGATTAATTGATTAAGAATGGCAAAAACATTACGGCTTTTGTACCTTGTGACGGTAACTTGAACTACATCGAAGAAAATGATGGAGTGTGAGTTGCTGGTTTTGGTCATATTCCCAGTCGGTAAAGTTCCCGGTGTACGTTTTAAGGTTGTCGCTGTTGGCTTTGAATAGATCATAAGAAGCTTGTATTTATATAAATTATAATAAAGCTTATTTTTGTGTTCTCTACATATGTACATACATACATACTTACATATGTATTTTTTTTTTATAATATAAAAAAAATTCCCATATGTCATACTAACCATACTAACATTATTTAGTTTAACTATAACACTATAATGTTTAATAATAATATGGTTTGACTACAAACATATAATTTAACCATAATCTATTGCTCTTAGATTATGGTTACCACAACCATGTTTTTCTTTGCGTTTATGTTGAATTTTTTCTATGATTTTTTTTTTGCTGCATTTTATTCTGGTTTTAATCGTCATGTTTTTTGTTTATTAAACTTGTCACTAATTTAATCGTAAATTTGCTAAAAAAAAGGATAATATTTTCGTTGTGTGGTGTTGCCATATTTTAAAAGTTTATTAAATTTATTTCAAACGCAGATTGTGAAAACAAAACTAACTGAAGCCCACTTTAAAGTACAATTCACAGTACGCCTTAGAGTTTTACCTTAAAATATCGGTGAATATAACAAGTTATAAAAACCGACTTAAAACATGCTCATAAAAAAAAAACAAATAAATAAAAAAAACCAGTTGTTGTTTCGGTGTAAAATTATTTTAGATCTTACAACTACAACAAGAGTTGGGATTAACTGTCTAGTTTGTTATTGGATAAGCTTTAATACTTTGTTCTTAATTTCTTGAACTTAAACAGCAGCGTTTCTTAGAAATAAATAATGTTATATTAAAATTCCAAATATAATTTTTTAAATAAATTTAACCGTTAGATATAAACGAATATCCTAGATATTTACATATTTTTTTTTTTTTAAGAGAAGTACCACACAGGCAGTTAATGCCTACATAAACTGTGGAACTTCCTTTGGAAAGGGATAGTAGTAGATAAGATAGATGGTTAGTGATAGTAAAGCTTCGATTCTGGCAACACTGCAATTGCACGTTATGATTATTTTTAGAACAGTATTGCAGCGCCTCTGGTGTTATTTAGGCGAATTAGTTTGAAGCTAGCATAGCCAATTTATAATTATTTTACTTCGCCGGCGATTTAGTGCTATGTGGTAATACCGCGGAAGGAGGGCGCTGTGATATGCATTATTATAAAGAAAAATTAATACATATCAGTAAAATTGATGTTGTTCACGTCTGAGATTTGAACCCGTGACCATTGCTTAGTAGTCAACGTGCTAACCAATTAAGCTACAGCACCCTCATTACACATTTTGTGTGACACTATATTTCCTATAACAAAATAAAAATAAAAATAAAAGATTAAACATTGTTATTATTTGAACCCTTATAAACCGGACCATAAAATTTGTTACGTTCGTGATTTAAAATACGTTGCTTGAATTTTTAATACATTTCGTAAACACAAATGTAAAACTGCAGATTAAATTTTTATTGCTTTTATTTCATTGTTGCTTTTGCTGCTTTTATGTAGGACGTTTTTATAGTATTTCAAGAAGAAATGTCACCTGCTTGCTGATACAGAATAATATACTGAACAAAAAGTGAAATAAGTAGCTCTCATTCTTATTATCAGAAATAAAATATGTATATAAGTATGGAAGTACATTTTCTTTTATATCTGTTAAATAAAATAAAATTTTGAGCACTTCTTGTTGCTGTCACAGTAACTCTTTACATAAATTTTATTCATTTTTTGACAAATTTTACTCCGAAATTGTTGCATATTCTTGACATATTATATTCGTGACAGTTACACCATTTCAAATAGCTATAATGTTATTTTTCAATATGTCCGTTGTCAGCTAAAATAATAAATATAAAAGTATACTCCTTAATAAGAATATATTTTTAAATTACACAGGGTAAATTTAAAAATATCTACTGCAATAATAAGTAACAAAAATACTATTATTAAAAATTGAAGGGTGTTCCCTATATGTCGCCATGTTTAGGAATTTGGCTTTGTTTTGTAAACGTTATGTGACTTTGCGAAAAAATAACTAGACTTGAAACTTTTTTCCATTTTGGATTTTTTATGTATTTTTAAAAAAAAAAATTAAATTCTTAGGCATAAAATAATTTTTTCCCTTCATACATTCATTTTTAACTTCGAAAGTGTTACTTGTATAGGAAAACAATATATGAACAGATTAAGGGAATTGTAATTCTTAATGTTTTAAAATTTATTTCAACTAAATTGGGCTAGTGGTTGTCGAGCTATGTTAAACAAAAGGGCCTAAAACGTGATAAATTCCCCTATACGATAGTACTAACTTCAAATCGATACTAACTTCAAATCGCAGGTAAGAAGACAAAACGAATGATGCAGAAATTCTTCTTTTTGGGTCTAATTTCACATACAGTTCACAGAATTGAGTTGGCAAATCATGTGTTGTACTGTGTAATTTAATAGTCATAACATAATTTAAATCCTGTAAATATAATTTTATATATTGATCGTGCTATGGAAGCCTACCTGTATGACTAGCTCTTGACTGTATTTATGGATATACGAAAATACATTTTGAAAGTAGAGATTTTTCAAGAAAAAATATTACGGTTTTATTGAAGTGAAAACTTCTTGAAAAAACTTGGAGAACATTTATTAAATTCAACTTAACCATTATTACAACCGTAACCGCCTCGCCTAACATTATTTCTGTACATAGGTCTGCCCGTTTTGTTTGAAGAAAAATGATTGAACTCATATCATAGTCACCTAACATTGGTTTCTAAAGATAGGTCTACTCGTTTTGGTTGAAGATAAATTACTGAACTCTTATCATCGTCACCATTGTCAGTCACCTAACATTGGTTTCTATAGATTGGTCTGCAAGTATTGCTTAAAGAAACATGATTGAACTCGCGTAATTCGCATAATTCCCTAAACAAAAATTTAAATATAAATTATTTTTCTCTTAGTTTTTAGTTCTATTAGTAGTTTCAACGACTGCCCTGTACTTTTTTTTAATATTTTGTATTCCTCAACAGAACTATTCATGCAGTTCTTTATTTTATCTACATTCTACGAAATCTTCAGGTATTTAAATACAATTTTTTGGACAGGCATTTTATTGGTTAATTTATTAAAGTATTTATTGTTTCACCCCTATGGTACTGCATCAGAAGTATCATCAGTAAACTGATTTCATGATCATCCTAATTCAGGATTCCAATACTATCTCATTTGATTCTAGTAAAAAATGATCAGTGTGCACATTCTTGAGCATATTAATCTCAACCTTTCACTGGATTTTCCTCAGTCCACATTAGAGGTGAAAGAAAATCTACCTGCATATCGCTAAATTTCACAGTTGAATCACTGCAATTAACTGGAGGACATTTGATATTCAGAGTACGTGAGCTTGAGACCAAGGACCACGTTTGTTCTTTGTCTTTTGCAATAAGAATTGTTTTTTATAAAGTTACCTTCCAATTGTTGGAGAAGGAATCTAGTTTCTCTTAGCTGAACATTAGCAGAATATTCTTCATTAATTTAGGGGGAATATTGAAGCAGGCCACTTCCATCATGGGTCCCTTTTTGACCCTCTTCCATTCTCTATGATTACAGGCAACCGAAAAGTAATTTACGTCAACCTGCTTATATTGAGTCACGTGCTACAACCATCCTTTAATCTTGACTTTAGTGATTTCAGACTGTCGGCCATTTTTATCATCAAACAGTCTCTAGTAATTGCTAGCATTTGCTCAAGGCTCAGGTCCCCCATGGCATCCACATTTAACACGCTTCTACCAGTAGTCCTGCTAGCCAGTGCTGGACATTCACACACAATGTGCGCTGCGTCTCAGCCTATTTACTTTCCCCGTCTCCTCTTCTGCCTCTGAATCTCACTTTAAGGCATGAGCTGTAGAGACTATGACTCGACGTTGAAAAACCTTTTGAGGTGCCTGCTTCCCAAAAGAATTTACCTAAGCCCACATGGTCAAGGGCGTCCAATTCATCCACATTTACCTCCTTAGCCGCAGGAGTATCTTTACAGACTGACTAGTCCACCCCTTGCGAGGTTTCTTTGTCATACTTTTTCGATATCCTGCCTTGGACAGTAGCAACCGGAGTTCCTTAAGGGATTATCCTCTCCACCTCTAACGAGGTTCCTCGTCAAATTATCTTGGTTCAACGCCATATGGGAACCTTAAGAGATTAACATGTTCACCCCTTGCGAGGCATTCCTGTCCATCCCTTCTGAATTCTACCCTAGGCCATTTTTGGAGAAAACGTTGTCCACCCATACAGAACTCCTTATGCATGGGTAAGTCTACATTGAAACTGGTCGACCGCTATCCAGAGATCGCATACTAAAGGCCAAGCACCCTCTTGACTACGTATCTCTGGGCTATGCTGTTCCAGCTGAGGATTAGAGGAGCTGTTAACGACTCATCCTCTTTAACCACTAACTAGCCATTCAGGTTCTCGGCACAGCTACCAATCACCTTAACCTTACAAGTGGGAAGAATAGGCAGAATAGCTCTAATATATTAATAAACCTTCAACCATGAACTATACAATTTTATTGTCTGGCACTGGCTGGACTTTATAAGTATATTTTATTAATTTTGCCCTAGATTTAGTAGATTTGGGATATGGGTACTTATCGTTAGTTCAAATACTTTGAAGACACAATAAATAAATTTATATTTGACGCAAATATGTGCTCATCAGCTGAAGACCAGTAAACTGTTTAAAAATGTAGTTTTTGGCATATCACTTCTATTTTTATTTAGTTTTAGACTTTGAAATGGTGTTTTTAGCATTTGTAAGTCAGCATATTTTGTTCTTTACTAGCCAACCAAATACTCACATGTCACATGCAACATGTTAAATGTCATATTCATATCTTACTTTATATATGTACATACATATGTATACCTTTTCTTAATATGGAAGGTTTCCTTTTTTTTCTTTTTATTTGCCGTTTTTCATGCCAGACTGTTGTCAAGAAGATAATTTTTGTTTAAAGGAATAAAAATATAAACTATACATGTCACAGTGGGGTTGGTGCCAAAGATTTGGGATTTTTAACTTAGAGACATAATGTAATACAAATGCTTAGTAGAACTCTTGTAGTAATATAAAGTCAACAATTATATTACCAAGATGAAACTTACCAGATGAAACTTTAAAATTAGGCTTAAGTTCGAGTTATTCACTCTAAGTTAAAAGAATATTTTTTTTTTAATTATTTAAAAGCATATAATAATTGTGCAATTGTCGCATACATTTACGATAGCAGAAAAGATGAGTTTAGGATCAAATTCCATGTCCTCAGTTATAGGCTTTTTACACTGACCAACATCTTAGCGAAACGTATGGAAGATGCTGAAAATGAGAAACATCGGTTTACATTTGCAACATCTTCTTACATCTAACTAAAATAAAAATGTAGGTTTACAGCATATATTTATAACTGGAGTAATTGTTGCTTTGAAAGAAAAACCTAAGTGTTAATGTAGAGTATTTAGGTTATAGAAAGCATTTTAGACAAAGAAGATGTAAAAAAAGTTCATAGTGGACATTCATATGACGCTCATTTTTATACAAATATATAAGCAAGGTGAATTCATAGCAGGTGGGAGCGTTAGCCCAGCTAATTATTTTTTGCTGTCCTTGTCAAAAATACATTGTTTTATGTATCCTAGTAGAATGCCAAAGTTCTTGTTTTGTTGTAGCTGGTGCCTGTAATGCTCCCACCTGATAGATATGAATTCGCATTGCACATAAATGACATTTTTCAGTGATTTCACTAAATTAATTTATATCAAATTAATTGCCATTTTTCTAGTGATAGGAACATCTTGTTGAATTTTAGCCCTATGTAATTTGATGGTAGATGTTAGATGTTGTTCAGTGTAAACAGCCTATTAAAGGAAGAATTAATGATTAGTTAAAGCATATGAATATATAGTGTAATATAGTTTGTTCCAAAAAATTAAGACTGATTGTGACTTCTTTTAACATATTTTATGCACAGAAAAGAATTGTTTAACTTCTTATCGATTTTCGACAAACTTAAAATGTTTCTTTTAAATTACTTATTTTAGTTAAACATATCGTTCGTTCGCGGGGACGGGACCCTGTTCCCGATAAGAAAACAATTTATTCTTGGGTTTCTAACTTTCGTGTGACAGGTTCCGCAGTAATGCGAAAAAACCCCCGATCAATCATATACTGCAACAAGTCCAGAAAATGTTTATACAGTTAGAGCGTCCGCCACTTCCGCCAGCCTAAACTAAGGGAGCTTTTTAATGACATTGAGAACGTGTGATTCCAACAAGATAGTGCTATAGCCCACACAGCGTAGCAGGGCAGTCACTAGCATTGGCGAAAGAAATATTTCCTGGACACGTCATCTCTTTGCGTGTTGAGTCTGGCTGGCCACCACGTTCGCCGGATCTAATGCCTTGTGAGTTTTTTCTCAGGACCTATTTAAAATCCAAGGTTTACGAACATCGTACTTAATTTTATCAAACCCTAAAAGAAATCATAACACAAGAAGTTGAATCCATCTCACCTGACATGACTCGTAAAGTAATGGACAACTTAAAAGAGGGACTCAACCAGTGTGTCAACAGTGGTGGAAACCATTTGAGAGATGAATTGTTTAAAAAATAATGTAATTAAACTAATGATTACATATTCTTAAACGGCACGATCTGTACTTTTATGCCAATATACAAAAGAAATAAAGTCTACTTCAAGTCTACTTTTAAATCAAATTTTATATGGAAATTTTGTCTTAAGTAGACTTTATTTCTTTTGCATATGGGCGTTAGTTAATAAAAATAAAATGTTCCTACCTTTTTTTTTTTATTAGCTTTCCTAATAGGTGAGGTTTTTCTGCCGAACCCGTATGATATCAAGCACAATCGTCGATATAGAGATGGGATTTTTCATTCTTATTACACCACGTAATGTTTTTGGCTTAAAGCTCAGCATTTCGTCTCGAATATTCTGCTTCAGCTGTCTAATAGTCTCTTGTTTACTAACATACACTTTGTCTTTTTAAAAAATCGTACACAGTTAAATCTGCGAATCAGACGTTCGCCAAAGCTTTCATACAGCAAATTGTTGAAACCAGAAATTTGGGTTCTGTTCCGCCATTGGTAGCAAAAAGAAGCCTAGGAATGTTTCTGGCGTGACATCCTCAATCTCAAAGAAATATGGGCCAAACAGTATATTTGGATGTTTAAAGTTTTGTTTGTTGACATTACCATTTAAATGGGAATTTGATTTATCCGACATCAAATCATTAATTAAAAAATCAATCTGTGTGGACAATTTTTTTAAATAAGTAGCGCATTGTAGTCGTTATGATACTCTTGCGGTAGCAGTGTTTGTACAATTTTCATTTTGTAAGGGTATATCTTAAGATCCAACTTTAAAATTCTACTCAAGGTCATTCAGGAAATGCCAAATTGGTTGAAAAGACGACGAGTTAAGACAGATCGATCCGACTTAACCTAGTTCCTGAAAACGACCGACTAGATATGAAATCTATATATTCAAGATTGTTCTATTTAACTGTTAGTCATGATAGAACATTTAAATGTAACATCATTCAAAAAATCGTAAGTGTTCTTAGAAAACATATTTAAGCTAACATTTTTCTGACACACGATTGTCACATATCTGGCAATATTCTTGTTAGTTTGAAGTCTGACAATGCTTTTTCCGACAATTTTGCAAGACAACAATTGTAAGTTCACACGATTCTTAGACGTTTTCTGTATATTTTTCTGACAATATTATAAGATCTGACAACCGTCTGTACAGAACTTAAATACGTTTTCTATACATTCGAAAAGTTTTTGAGAAAAAAAAATATTACAAAACTAAAGGGTTATTCTTGAAAGAGGAGACTTAGTTTTAGCCAGAGCAACTTTTGTACACTATATGCAAAAAAATAACTCTTTAATCAGTCAACTATAAGAAAAATTTAATTTCATAGATTTTTTAAAAATTTCATCTTTAAAATTCCTCCGTTCCGCTCTTTCAAAGATCTTTTAAAATCCAGGCTAAAATAATCAGACAAAATGAAATCCCAAATACACTTTTTCTCCCCATTGTCAAATTTTTGTTAGTATCACACGGATATTTTAGTTGTAAAATTTAAGTCGGTTTCTTTTGTAGTTATCGTGTGTTAACTACTTTCGAATTCCCACAGACACAGCAAAGTTTAAGCTGCAAAGAATGTAGTAAAAATATTGCCTCCTTCCGAAAAAAAAAAACATTTTATCATTCATTTTTTCGTCCATGCTTTGGTGGTTGTAGCTTTTGCATTAAAATGGCTTACAAGCATTATGTCAAAAACAAAGTGATGTATTGCATACGTCATGCCAGCATTTGTTGTGGACATGTAGGAGTTTTTTTTTTAATTTTTCTTTTTTACTACTTAACCACATTTTTCAAATAAGTATTAGAAATGATTTGTTGAGTTGTTTTCATTTCCAACAAACAACTGTTTATGAAAAGTGAATGAGTTTGAAAAAAATTAGATTTGTTCAATATTCCTTTGTAAGTTTGGGATTACATTCGAATACGGCTGATAGAAATACATATTTTATTTTAGGATTCATCATTTATTTATTTATTTATTTCAATGCAAAGGAAGCCATAAAGGTTAAATATAGATGTACCAATACAAATTAAATAATCATAACCCAAAAAATAAGTACTTGTAGAAAGGAAATTTACGTGATGAATATTATAAAACAACAATATAAGCGTGAACTGTTAAACTTCTTAAATAGTGTTAGATTCTAAAAATATATGGTTGGACATTTTTTACCTATTTTTATTCATTATAGGGAGCCATTAAACAAAATAGATTGTTATTTATAGACAAAGTTTAACATTTTTAATTATACCCAGCAAAATTTGTACCTATAATTTCTGTCAGAAGAACTTCTAAAATGCATTATTTAATAGCTTTATTCGCCACTGGCTGCATTACCTACTTAATAACTTCTTCCTTATAATAAATTATTTTCTTGTATAAAATAACACATTTAATTTAAAAACGATAATTGAAGTTTTTCCATATAGTACACGCAAAGAAAAAACGTGGTTGAGGTAACCATAATCTAAAAGCAACATATGGTTGTAGTGAATCCATATTATTGATGAACATTATAATATTATGGTTAAATTAACGACTATAGTATGGTTAAATAATATGAAATGTCATATGAAATGGATATGCCAGTTTTTTAACATTTTAAAATACAAAATTATTTTTTATTAATGATTTTATTAATGATTTTATATAAAAAACAGATGATTTTATTAGTACCTAGATACAAAGATTTAATTTACATTTTTCTTCTTGCAAAGCGTGTTTCAAGGATATTAGGGAGGGAACACTTTGGCCATCGATTTAACGTCATTCGCACATGGCCCATACCATCGCAGTTCATGTATTTACCAGTAAAGAATTGTACTTGAAGACATCAATTTCGGGGGATTTCTTTTCTAATCTTCTTTTCTGTGCTTCTTCAGCACAGGCATAGAAATCTTCAATTTTAATGTCATCTGGTAAATTACATCGCCGAAAAATTTCGTTTTGTATCTGCAAACATTTCATCATCAGAGTCAGGGATAATATTTTGAGTTGTTATTAATTTTTCTGGTCTAAAAATTAAAAATAAATTACGGTCTCATACCGAAAGGACTCGAATTGCGGGTATCCAGAAAAGATGGTTGCCACGCGCCCAATTCAACAGCGAAAAAGAAATAGTTAAATATTTAATTTTAAATTGAATTCCCGAAACAATTGTTTATACATTTTTTATTATTTTTTTAAAGCACAAAACAATAAACTCTGATGACATAAACAAACAAATTATATTTTATTTTTAAAAATCTTTTGGTTACCTACGAACAAACTTTGGTTGTGGATTAAACATTAAATAGTTAAAATCAACCATGTTGAATTTTATGTACCTAGTAACCATTTAATGATAAAATTTTGAACAAAACTTTTTTACCGGGATCAAAGTAATGTAACAAACAACTAAAATGTGTTCATCGCAACCATATATTGTTACAGAGAACATTATGTGGTTCCTGTGAACAAACCATAATCATGGTTTTTCTCTGCGTGTAGATATAACTTTTAGTTCTGAAATTTTTAAATATTCTAATTTTTGCAATCCAACCTTGCATTCCTTACAAATAATGTGTTATTTAAAAAAAAACATTTTTAGGACTATTATTATAACTTGCCTATAGCTAAAGTTAGGATTTTGTCGAAACGATAAGTTGTTTTTCGTTATTATAAGTAAGATGAAAATTATCTTTAACTATCAGGTACATTAAAGGCAAGTTGTAGTAACGAGCGATAACTAGTTTTTTGTTATAATAAGAGTGTAATTATAACAAAAAACTAGTTATCGCTTCGACAAAATCCTAACTTTAGTTATTGGCAAGTTAAAATAATGGGCCTTAATGTTTTTTTAAATACTAACATTAAAAAAAAAATATTTTTAATGTTTTATTTGAAAGCTGAAAACTGTTTGTTTTTATTATAATCGTTTACAATTTTTCGTTATGTTTTGTTTTGAAAAAAAATGATAAAAGTTCCGCTTTAAAAAAATGTTATGGTTTTATTTAATACCCACTATTTCTGTCAGCTCGTTTAGCAATCTGAAAACTAAATTTCAACCCACAAAATAAATGCCCTTTAAATCCAATTGCGCTATTAAGGCTTATGTCTGAACAGGGTATAAGGAATACCATAAGTGGAGGGCAATCATTTAAATAAATAAAAAATTGAATTTAGCTGAATATATGAATTAGAAAAACTAAATTTAATTGTAACTTTTTCACTGCCAGATATACAGTCAATAGCTTTTGAAATGTCGCACAATACTACCGTACAATTTTCTACATTTCATTATATTTTCTAAAATTTTAGATATTTCCGGTATAGTTCTCAAATTAGTATCAAAACGTCTACTTTTTGAAATAGAAATAATTCAATGTAATGTGCACTGGCCTCTGGGATTGTGCGATTTAACCCTGTTAAACTTTTTCTTGTGGGGTTTTCTAATGTCACAGATATAGACTACATCGCCTAGGCGAATGAGCAATAAACAGCAGTGGCTCTCAAAACAAATATAACTCAGCCTGATTTATTCACCAGCATCCTAAAAAACACCGAGGGAAGCCGCAGCGGCTATTCGCACGATGTTATTTTCCACATGAAGTCATCGATAGGTTTTCAAACAAATAAAAAATGTCGATAATAACACATACTTTGTTTTATATAAATTTAAATTTATTTCAATTTAAGTAAGCCCTCAATCAAAGACTCTTTATAAATGTGATGCAGTTGAGTTTATGATTAACTTGAACATTTATAAATTCAACAATAATTCATTTCATTACACATACATTTTAATAAATATTTATAACAATGAGGAAATAATAATAAAAAAGTTATTTAAAAGTAAAAGTAAAAACAAACAACACCTCAAAAACCACTAAAGCTAAAAGGTTCATTATAACTTGTTACCAATTAGTTGATCAAGTTGTTTTGTTCAGTTCAGTTCAGTTTTGTTGTTTGTAGTGGTTTGTTTAAATTTTTTCAACACAAGCATTTATTTGCTTTATACAGTACGGCCCATTAATATTTTCTATCGACCTTAAAATCAATAGTTGTTAATTATTCAGGTTTGTTATTTTTGCAATTAAAATAAAAAAAATACGAGTTAATAAATATGACTGAGTTTTTGTTTGTTCCAAAAGTCATGTCATATTTATTTTATTGTAATGCTAGCTGTGCCCGCCACGTCGTGGGCGTCATGTCAATATCTTGCTCGATTTTGCTTTAAAAGTATTCCACACCAATTGTCAGACTCTTACTTTTATAGTTCTTCAATTATGGTTTATGTATTTACTTTATATAAAGGTACCCAGGACTGGATAAAATTCTAAATTTTTAAAAAAATTCTAAAAATTATTGTGAAGCTCCGTAAAAGGTGTTTAAATTTTTTTAATAACATTGTAATTCTACAAAGTACAAATACAAATCAAAAACAATTTTTGTTCAATTGGCTATTTGGCAGTAAGTAATTTTAAAACAGCAACCGTGTTTAAAATATCTCACTATCAAAAATAAAAGATGCCTTAAAGTATGCAGTACCTTTAAATCGGTAAAAAAGGTCGGCTTACTTCTACTGCTTTTACTCTTTATTATCTCTTGGAAGAAAGGTATTTTTGCGGAAAAAAGTACCCTATATTGGAATCAGAATGCTGTTGAAATGTCATTTGCCAAGGTGCCAGACGAGGAGTAGAAGATTTAAGCCCATCAATCTGCCAGGCATAGTTTCGACGACTCTATTCGAGGCTTTGGTAAAAAAAATCACACCCACCTACATATATTTTTTCACGTTGTTTTTATATTATTCGGTTGTAATAATTCTCTTTTGTTTTTTTTTTTTGTGAAAAAAAATATTAGATAGCGACAAGTAGATCACATACAGATCTCGGGGGATTAATAACCACCTGAGAGGGGCAATTTTTTGTTTGTTTTTTTTAAGCTAGTAAGGTTTTTCTCCCTTGATTTTTATTAAAGGCTTTTATAAATAGCAATACACATAGAGGTAGCCAATAGACCACAGGGTGCTGACTTGTAACCAGGAGCAGTCAAAAGAAAAAATTTTTACAAACAATTTTCCAAAAATTTCTAACAAAAATTTAAAAAAAAATTTTACGAAATATTTTCTATAAAAAATTTACAAAAAATTTTAAATAAATCTTACAAAATATTTTCAATAAAATGTTTACACAGATTTCCTATACAATTTTTTATAAATTTTTTTGAAAAAAAAGCTTAATTTTCTTCTTCAATTTTCATTTCATTTTCCGTAAAAACATTAATATCCAATATAGGATCACTTTTTCCGCAAAAATATATTATTTCCAAAAGAAATTGGAGAAAAAGCAGTGAAACTATGCCGATTTTTTTTTACCGATGTAAAGGTACTGCAAACTTTAACGCATCCTGTCAGGACACATACAACGTGTGTGGGCACAGCTAGTTTTCTATAAAATTTTTAGAAAAAATTCTATAAAATTTTTACTTAACAATTTTTACATAGTTCGGCATATCAGGTGGCGATATACATATACCGTATACGAAATTTTGCTGATTAGTTGTAAAAAGCGCAGTTCTTTTTTTAATGCGTTTGTCTCTTAAATAAAATCAATTTTCTGTAAAAATAAAATCACCGCGGTGAAGAGTATCGAAAATTCGGCACGGCCGAATATGGACTAGCTTTTAATAAAAATTAAAAAGATTGAAGGCGCCTTTTTCGGCTAGAGTAGACAAAAATGAAATGGAATTTTTAAATTGACAATCGTTTATGTGTTGTTGATTAAATAATCTTTAGCTGATCAGGCCTACCACAGTTTATTGTCAATAAAAAACTTTTTTATTCCATATTTACCCAACGTTTCGTTAATTTTTTGTTGACTTTATCAAGGTCATTAAGTCTATTTAAAATTAAAACCTTATATTATTACAATTAAATACACCAAATAATTTACTTACAATATAATAATGATCACATTACTAATGACAGTTATTGACAAAACAGCTAAACATAAATTTAGTTTGGAACTTAGGAAAGATATCACCATAAATATGTTCCCCAATATTTTAAATTTTGCTCGAAAAAAATTTTAAAACTTTTTAAAAATTATGCTCAACACTGCCAAAAATTCTGGATCTGGGTAGCTATAAATTTAAAAACTCGCAGTAATGCCTTATTGCAATTTTTATTTTAGTTTTAATGTTGGGGGAATATCGAGTCTTATTGCCATACAAATAATAAATTTCAATTTAATTTAATAAAAAACAACAAAATTAAACAGAATGCATGTTATCAAAAATGTCGGCTAAATTAAGTCGTTTGAAAGCAATTTCGCTAATAAAATACACCCAATTCTTAACAAAATTTTTGGGAATTCAAATATTAATTATTTAATATTATGCTAATTACCCATAACGTTTTATAATAAAAATGCAATTTATTCGTTGGGGGAAAGAGCTAGTCCAATTCTGTTTTTACGCGGTCATTTTTTACACGGTTTTGATTTAACACAGTTTGAAAATAAAAAAATAATTTTTTTTTTCACGATTTTACTCCATCTAGGACGATTCAAAATCTTTTGAGCTTAGATTTTATTTGTAAAATATAATTTGTCGAAATATTTTTATATCAAAAATTTAGAGGAATTCCCTTTTTGCGCATACAAGCATTTTTACTTGTTAGAGCAATTGAAATGTGTTAATATTTTGTGAACTACAAATAAAAAACTACAACGTAAAGCCATTTCTTTAGAAAATAAAATTTAAATTTTAGATCGCCTTCGAAATGGAGAAGGCTCAACATTTTGCTCTTGGCAAAATGTTCGGTTTAAATGAAGTCACAGCAAGAACTATAAAAAATTAAAATTCAATTAGGCATTCGTTGATTTCTGGAACGAAACTGTCTGTAAAGTCTTCATCATACACTAAAGATACAAATAAACGGTGCAAATACACATTACCTACATATATGATTTAGTAAAACAAACATGATTTCTTGTTCTTAAAAAAATTCTCGTTTTTTACTAATTTTAATAGGTTTTAGAGATAAGGAACCAATCATCTGTTTTTGTATATGATCAATGTCTTTTTTACACAGATTTTTCTGGAACCAAACTACCGTGTATAAACAGAATTAGGAGCATACTCTGGTTCAAAAGAACCAGTTTTTTATAACCGCAATTTTTAAAAATATTACAAACCCGGTTGTGTAAATATGTAAATATTTTCTAACTCTATTCACTTACTTTAGCATAAGTTTAAGCGAATTAACTTAAAATTATTTGAAAAAAAGTCACAAAACTTATTTGCATTTAGCCAACTATTTATTTGTTATCATTTCCTTTGTTTTTGTTTTCAAATATTTGGTGTTGTAGTGGGGACTTTGGTTATAAATATTTATGTCTTCTGGTAAATTTTGCTGTCTGCTTAAATTAATTATACTGCATTATTAAATTCATAAATTATTATTTAAGTAAAAAAGGAAGCCAAGAATAAAAAACTACAGCAGCAAACATTCAAGCCTGTCATGTTTAAATTAAAATTTCGTCCTTTTTTTGGCAAACTCTGGCGAATAAAATACAGTCTCTCTACAATATCTCTCTCTAAACAAAATAGTTGTGTATATTTTAAGACTTTTTGCATATTTTCTTAATTTAATATATATATTTCTTTCTTTCTTTTTCTTTCTTCTATTTGCAGAGATAACTTTTAAAGTATTTTTTCTCAGTGTTTAGTTTGGCTAAACCGCAGTTATAACTCAAGGAAGCAGCCGTTTACAACAACAGTAACTGGAGCCAAAAACAAGAAAGAAAAAAATTTGCCAAGAATAACAAACATTCAAGCAAGGAACGACTTAAGGAAAACGTCAGTAACATGTTGAAGAAAATGGGAGGCGTAGGCTTGTTAGCCTGCGGTATTTTACTGTTATGTGCTGTCAGCAGCGTCAACTCTTATTCAAGTATGTAGCTAAAGGGCAAACATGCCCACTAACAATACAACTAGAAGAACAACCAAAAAATTATTATTTTTTCAACTTCCTTTTGAAAAAGACAACATTAAACTATAAGAAAAGTAAAAAAATATTATTTTTTTTAAGTTTTACTGTTTCTTATGGTTGTGTTTCTTTAATTCCCTTAAATTGTTAAAAAAAAGACGTCTGTCGAAGTTCTTTGCTAACTACACACCCTCAAACATGTTCCTTTATTTTTAGTTTTTTTTTCGGTGTAGCTGTTTTAGTTTTTGTATATTTTTTCAAAGATTTTTAATTATTTATTAAATTATTATATAAATTATTTATTAAAGTTTCAATAAAGGTTTTTTTTAGCTAGTTCTTTTTTTTTTCTTTGAATAATCAACCATTTTTTATAAAAATAAAAGCTGTTTTTTACTTTTCTTTTCCTCTTCTCGCAAGATTAAAGTTTGAGCACGAAAGCTTTCCATGTGGAAAAAAGTTTACGTTTTAAACAATCATTTTAAAAAATTTTAAAATTTTGCTAGTAAAAAAATCAAATTAAACGAGAAGGTGGATTATTACAAACCTGTGGTGAGATAAGCAAAATTAGTTTGTTATGGGCACTATGGATTGTCAGGCGAAATTAAAGTTTGTTGTCTTCCGTAGGTTTCTTTTGTGATCCAAACCTTTTTTGCAGGATAGGCTTTTGTGGTAAAATCACCTTTTTTATATTATCAACATTTTTGCCCACAAGCAGGGTGTAGCGCCTTCAAGATGACTAATAGGGATTATTATTCTTAACGAGGCTGCAGCCTTTTTTTAAGCTGAAATTATAATCATAAAAATAGCGAAAAGCTAGATCAGGTACCATAGAATGTACGGCAAGACTGCTATAAATATCATCGATTATTTGATGATCCATAACATGGTGCGGCACCCTGCCACTGCTACTAACTTTTTCTTACTATTTCCAACCAAATTTATACTGAAAAACGCCAGAAAGCACTAAATTTTTTATTTAGCGGTAGTTAACGTTAAACAAAATAACTAAAAATATAAAAATTAAATTTAAATTCTAATATATTTTAATTTATTTAAATTTTAAAGCGATTTATGTTCAGTAGGTTATGCCATTTAATTATGGGTATTATGAGATTGGATAAGGATAAGGAAAATTTAATAAAAACTAAAGGAAAGGATTATTTAGTTAATCGTCAGTTTCTCACATTCTAGCCAAATTTTAAAGAAATTATTATCCCATATGGGGACGATTTATTCGTTTCTTACAATTAAACCTTTTTCAAATCATAATATTTTTAGAAAATTTATTTTCAATAAATAAATCCAATCGACAACAGCCTGCTTAGTTCATTTTTAATACAGTTCTATTTTCAACGTTTATTGATAAAGCCCATTCTAAATGTTTATGTGAGCAAACAGAAAATGGAATGTCGAAAATCCTCATAAAGTTTTTAAGAACATATTGCCTTCAGGCTTTTTGTTACAATACAGTGGCAATTTAATTCAAAAGTGTAACTTAATTTTACACGAGTAGTAACTAATACCTTTTGCTGAAGTGACACAAATGAAACCCGCAAAGTAAAAGACAAGAACCTTACTTGTTTGCCTACCGGAGCCCGTCCAGATAAAGTTGTTGATCTGTTCACATCTTAACCTGGTGAAGTAATTCGCCCCATATATTTTAAATAAGATTAGTTTTGTGATGTTATATACGGTATTCATTACAATTTGTAAATGTTTTAAAAATAATACCATGTCACCTACCACATAGTCACCGCAGCAATCGATTTATTGTGAATAAAATTTTAACCCAGAGCTAGTTATTTAGCTTCTATGTCTAATTTTAACTTAAAAAAACCGCACTAAACGTGCTATTGCTGAGAAGTCGTGGTTCTCGCATGAAAGAACCACAAAGTCATGAAAATGACTGTCACTCTGTATAAAAAGTACAGCAAGTTTACTTTGTTCAAATGCATTGGATATTTTACAAAAATTTTATCTCTTAAAATAAATTTAAATATCGTTACATTTCCCACTAACCGCTAAGAGACCATTTTCCCTACGATTGGTATTGCAAAAACGCTAGATTTAGTTGCAAAATGTTCAAGTTGCCAACAGGCACCCTGCAGAAGCGATAGACAGACCAGGTTCATATCTTCTGTTTCCGTAGTTATTTTCGTGTCAACTCTGCCTATCCTACTATATCACACGAATTCGTTCTTTCGTATAATTACATTAAAAAAGGGAAAACATAATTTTTCAATTTTTTTTTGTTTTAAATATATATATTTTCTTCTGCGGTCGCATAACGTAGAAACTACTGGATGGATTTTAGCAAAATATTGTGAGGAGGTACCCCAGCATCCCAATAGGATACTTTTTTTCAGCAAACATATTTTATATACAAGAGAAAGTGGAGAAAAAACATTGAAAGTACGCAGTTTTTTTAGTAGTAAAGCAAATACATAAACCATAACTGAACTAACCGGATATGCATACTTTATATTTTACTAGCTATCCCCGGTGCGCTTCGCTACACCCATCCACAAAAAATACAATAAAAACACTTGGAAGAAAAGTATGACCAACCTTTAACGCGAAAACGCACGCTATTCTTACGTCAAAAATGTTCCCATCAAAACTGTTTTTTGATAGGCTATACGATAACAATTTTTCACTTTGCATAGGAGGTATCACGCCCTCTATTCAAATTCAGTCTGTGTTTTTTCTACACAATGTATCTTATTAAGGGGGTTACTGATGCAAAATTCCAAGGCGCTACGTATTGCAGTTCTCTAGAACAGGATAATAATTTTTTACTTTGTATGGGGTGTACCACGCTCACTGTCCCAATTCAGCCTATATTTTTCTATAGTATACGCGTTGGTATAGGGTTTACTTGTACCCACTTTAAAGACCATACCTATTATAGTTCTCTATGTACACAATAATAATTTTTCACTTTGTATGGTAGGTACCACGCCCACTTTCCCAATTCATTCCGTATTTTGGCAGACTATGCGCTTTAGCACAAAGGTTTCTCCTGCAAGGTTTCATGGCGATATCTTTTGTAGTTCGCCAGGAACACGATAATAATTTTTCACTTTATATGCGAGGTACCACGCCCACTATTTCAATTCAATCTGTGTTTAGCTACACTAGATACAGGATAATAATTTCTCACTTTGTATGGGAGGTACCACTACCGCTATTCCAATCCAGTCCATCTTTCTCTAAACTATGTACGTTAATATAGAGGTTACTGGTGAAAAATTTTAAGGTGCTACCTATTACTGTTAGTAAGAAACACGATGATAAATATTTACTTTGTATGGGAGTTGCCACGCCCACTTCGAATATCAAAAAAAATGTACCCTATTCTACCATCCGTGTATCTAATAACAAACTGTGAAAATTTCAGAAAGATCGGTTCATTGGTGTAGGCAGCTATAGCTTTCCGACAAACAAACACATTTTGTGCTTTATATATATAGATAGATAAAGTAAATACATAAACTAATATGTAGCATAGTTTAAGGCAGCACTAAAAATGTAAGGGTCTTTGGTGTGGCTTGCTTTCAAAGAAAAATTAAACAAAATATTGCAAGGTTGCTAACGAAGTGGCGGGCACAGCTAGTTGATAATATAATAAAAATGAATAATATAATGAACAAACTCGTGTGACATCATAGGGCAGACAGTAAGATTTGGTTCAAAAGTATTGTAAATATATATTAATTGCAAAATTTTCATACATAAGTTTAAAAAATTATAGGCTTTTTGGGTTCTCCGCGGTTAAATATTCGCCCCTATTCCCGTTATCGTTTTAATTTTAGTAGTCGTTTTTATGTGGTTGTCGTTTTTATCGTTTTTTCGTTCATAAATTTGTATTCTTAAATATTGAAACGATGAAGACGTTATCGAAAATAAGGAGAAAGATTAATAAAGTGTGGTAGCACTGGAATTTTTTTTTTTTTTTTTTTGTTATTATTTATGAAATTTTTGAAAATATCTGAAAAGTTTGTTATTTTTTTGCAAGTTTTAACAAAATCTGGCGAGTACTGAATTTTATTTTTCAAGTTCAAGTGATTATGATGAAATAATGGATATAAATATACATTGGAAGATGCTACGACATAACGTTAACATTTGTGCCTTCCCAGGCTCTAAGTAAGAAACTCGATTAGTAGCAATCCAACTTCTTCTGCTCGGCGAATACCACTACGTTTCCTTTCGGGTTAATTTGTTTTTTGAATTTTAATAGGTTCGACACCGCTTCCTCCAATGGTGACAAGTGCACCTTGTTGCTCTGGACTCAGAGTTTCCTTTTTATCTTGATTTATTTTAATAAAAAAAACATTTTAATAGATACTTTCTGGTAAAGTAGTTTTACTTCATGCCAACCTTCTTTATCAATAACTGGAGGCGCAAACGGATTTAATTTCTCGGCAGTTTCGCTTCAAGAAAAAACTAAATTTTAGGGCTTTATGCCCTTTTGAAATTTCAAACTGCCTTGATATCTTTTTTTTTCATTTTAAAATTTTTTTTCTTGCAGTCGTTTGAATTTCGTTGCCTACAATGATGACGACAGAGAACGAATGTTCTATTGTCGTTTCTATCTTCGTTTCAAAATAGAGAATACCTATCTATTTACGACGAAAGTCGATAACGCCAACGGTGATACTAAATTGTCGTTTTTATTATGTTTTGAAATTACAGCGCCAAATAGGAATAGGGCCGATTTTTTTTTTTTTTTTTTTTTTTTTTTTTGATTAATAATACATATGTATATTTTAGGAAATTAAATCTTAGTTCTGTAAATTTTAAACTAAATATTTTAGATATCAATCTTTTGCATAAATTATAGATTTTTAATAACATTTTTTAATAGTATGATTTTATGGTTTTGTAATATTTACATTTTTTCTTTTCATTTGTTTTAATGAAAACTTACTGGAAGATTAGTGATATTTTTTTGGCGATTTTTCTGAAACAAATGTTTTATATTTTTTTAAATTTTATAATTTTTTTTAAGGAACTTTTCTAAAATATACATATATAACAAATTATTTTTTTCTTTAATCCTCAAAATATTTCAGCACTTTATTTTTTGTTAAAAAAAAAGAAATCTTTGAAAAAAATCTACTATTAACACAAAAATATTTCCCCTCAATGTTGTTTGTTAATTTTGACTTCAAAATCATCATCAGATTTCAGTCTCATCATTAATGTTATTTATATAATTATGTTTTACAATTTTATTTTAATATCTATCCCTTATTTTATTTCTTCCCCAAATGAAAACCTTTTTAATTTACAAAACACACAAACCAAAAACAACTCTAAAAAAACCCTTAAACATAATTGTGTTGCCATTAAAAATAAACAACAACAAATTAAAATGATAATATATTTTTTGCAATATAATTAAAAAAAAATGATAATAAAATGAATAAACTAAAATCCAAACAACAACTTCTAACACAATCATATCTTCAATTCAACCACAACAACAACATCATTGCAACAAAATGTTAAATATAATTTTTTGAATGACTCAAACGTAAACACTGCATTAGAGTATGGGCGTGGCTGTAGTGATATTGGCTGCTTGCCCACTGAGGAGTGTGTCATTACCACTGATTCGTGCAGTTATAGTCAACGTGATGGCAAAGATTGTGGCAATTATCCTACTTGCAAAAAGAAGTCTGGCGTCAGTACCTCGTCCTCATCATCGTCGGTTAATCCTTCAGGTGATTATTATTTTATTATTCTTCCTTTATTTCTTTATTTCTTTTTTTGAGTGTTTATTTTAGTTTTATTGTTTTTTATTTTTAAGTTTTAAGTGTTTTCTGTTCAAATGTATTTTATGTTTTCATTAAGTTTTTATTAATAATTTGAAACTAAAAATAGCAAAATAATTTAAAAATAGATATGAGTGCTAGGAGGCGGGTGAAGAAATATTACCGGTGAGGAAAGTCTTTATGTGTAGCAAATACTAAAACACAATTTTTAAGTTAAACACTAAGTATATGCTGTAGTAGGAAAAATAACTTACTGGCTATAAGACGGTATTACGAAAGAAAACCCTCGGTTCTGCGTTTCTAATGTTATTAGGAGAAGGGACTGATTTTCCTCGGTACCTCTAAAAAAACACAAGCGGGTCAAAGCCCACTATTCGTAGGCTCATCAAATCTTGTGCCATATGTAGGGTTAACTTTATGTGCAATAGTTTTGCAATGAAGAGCTAAAGTAAGACCAACTTTCTTAATAATACGGTAATATTCCGAAGAAGTCGTAGATCAGTAAATATTTCAGGATTTGTATTGAGCATTGTAGATAAACGTACGGTTTTGTTATTGTTCGAAGCACTAAATCTTTTTTTGCGATTCCGATATATTACACAACATGATACAACCGGATTTTCTAATAATTTTTGAACACTGTTAACTAACGGAATAGCCTTGTAATGCAATATAGCTATGCTAATTGGCTTTGCGGCCTCTTCGAATTAATATATTCACTACCTCTTCCACCATTAGATATCCTTTAGTTGTATGTTATGCCTTAAGCCTGGTACTGTGTTTAGTTTTTCATGCGGAATGCTGTCAAATTACATACATAAAAAATGTGTATGAAAAAGTCATGAAAAATGTTGCAGAAGTAGTATCTGTTTTTACTGTGGAAAAACATTGAGATGTTTCTGGCAACATTTTGTCAAAGCTGTGAAATAAAGCAAATGGGCATTATTTCATGTGGAATTTTTCAAACAACAGTTTTTGCTAAAACAATGTGGTATACTTAAAAACAATAGACACCATATTTAAAATGTCAAATTTTCCTTGTGAAATTATAATGTTGCTCAACATTTTCCACATTCAAACAGAGTACTAGGCTTTACTGACAAACTTGTTCAGCAAATTGTTGCTGCATCAACCGAGAGCTATTGTCTGTAGCGTTGCAATGTATGCATGTTAATATTTAGTTGTATCGGCAGTAGAAATATTACCAAACTGAAATATCGTCAAAGCCGAATAAACAAAGATTGAAATTGATTCAAAGTTAGTATCACAACGTAATTTCTCAAGTTTTCTAAAAAAAATAAAACCGGCTATTAAATATTATGAGAGAGTCCCTCGCTGGGCTAATAGGTAGTGTACTAGTCTATCAGTCCGGGATTGTGGGTTCGATTTCCAACAAAGACTCTGGAGTTTTCCACTACAAATTTTAAAAATGCGTCTGAATGTGATATCGAGTGGACAACCCGTCTATTGGACTACTGATCGACAAAAAAATACCTGGGACCTAATCACCGCATTCGATATCTAGTAAGGTATTGTATCGAATGACATTTTGATACGAGTAGAGTATGCAAATTATGTCATTCGACATGTATCGAATGGTAATTTTTATCAAATTGTAATAGATTGATAGATCAAGATGGCGACCGATTTTACAGCTGTCATGTGATTTATTCTCAGTTTGGTTTGGCAATTCATCATGAATAGACTCACGCCTGAACAACGCTTGCAAATGGGCCCAAAACGAGATTACCGTTGTTCCCGATTTACATAAGCGAATTTTGTTTAGCCATGAAGCGCACTTGTGGTTGAATGGCTACGTCAACAAACAAAACTGCCGCATTTGGAGTGAGGGTAATTCTCAAGTTTATGTCGAAACACCGTTACATCCAGAAAAACTGACTGTTTCGTGCGGTTTATGGGCTGGTGGAATCATTGGTCCCTACTTTTTTAAAAACGATGGTGGCTAGAACGTTACAGTCAATGGTGATCGGTATAGAGCCATGATTACATACTTTTTCACTCCTGAATTGAATAAACATGATGTCCAGGAGATGTGGTTTCAACAAGACGGCGAAACATGTCACACAGCTTGTGCCACAATAGATTTATTGAAAGACACGTTTGGTGACCGCCTAATTTCACGTTTTGGACCTGTAAATTGGCATCCAAGATCTTGTGATTTAACACCGCTAGACTACTTTCTGTGGAGCTATGTAAAGTTATTGGTCTAGGCGGATAAGCCACAAACGCTTGACCATTTGGAAGACAACCTTCGCCGTGTTATTGCCGTTATACGGCCACAAATGTTGGAAAAAGTCATCGAAAATTGGACGTCCAGATTGGACTACATCCGCGCCAGCAGTGGCTTTCATATGCCAGAAATCATATTTAAAATGTAATGCCACAAGATTATCTCTCAGATAAATAAAATTCATGTCAATCGAATAATCCATCGTTGTTTTATTGTAACTTTAAGTTCTATACCTCTATAAAAAACACCCTTTAATATTTGAATTCAAAATTCACAGTCGTAAAGTTTCTCAATCAAGAACGATTGCGTCCATTCTACAGTGTGATTTTTGCAGCAAAATCTTAATGAACACAAAAAATTTCATTTTTCAATTGAAGCCTTCCAAAGCGACGTGTGTCACAAGGCATTTACCACTCAGCATAGTTTGCAAGTTCATAAAATCGGACACTCGCGGCAAAGGCTATTTATTTGTCGTATTTGTGACAAATCTTTTGTGGCCATGAATTCATAAAAGCCGGCGAAAGGACGTTTAAATGTGACTTTTGTCCGTCTCAAGAAATCTACACATTTGAATTAAAAATTACATCAATGCGACATATGAGAGACTATCAACAGTCCATTCATACGGGAGGACGGCCACACAAATGTCAAGTATGTGGCGCTGGATTTGTCTATCAAGAACAATACATAGTGGAAAAAAACATAAGCCTGAGAAGTATGTGGCAACCAATTTAATAGTCGCCACAATAGCAATGCCCACAATTTCACATTTGACTTCAGCTTGCCAGTGCACAGTGTGGTTAAAAATTACTTCGAGCGCTTTGGGCAAAGCACAGTGGCGACAATTGAAAAAAATTTTATTAGTTTTTCTAATTCCTTTTTCGTATGGTTTAGATTTATATCGTCAAATTTAAAATTTAAATTTTTTGTACATTACATGTATGGAAATCATTATTTTATAAAAATAATTATTTCTGTGTAAAAAGAAACTTGTAAAACAAAATATAATAACATTTTGGCGCTAAAGAGTTAAATTTACATGCGTACGATTAGCACAGAAGTATCGAGTGAAAACTCGATACTTCTGTGATTAGACCGTAAAATTTAAAAAGGCACCCTTCTTTAGGTTTATTTTTGTATATCAATTTAAATCTCATTAATGTTTTATAAAGTCAGCCTGTAGCCTGTAGTTTAAAGAGTAATTTTCGTTGGCTCAACAAGTAATGTCCAGCCTGTTAAATATTTCTGTCCTATACAGATTTGTGAGTTATTTTGTTAGACATATGTAATTCATCGTGTTTAGATGAGAAGTGATTTTATTTAGATTTTATTTGTGTCTGGGGTGAGTCTTGTTTAGGGGTAAACGAATTCTTTAAATTTCAAAAGTTTTTTTGTTGTTTGAAAGTTAAGTTTATTTATAAAATAATAAACTATATTATATTTTAATTTATTTTTGTTAAAGTTTTTAATTTTATTTAAAAACTATATACGTTATTCTTAAAATTATTTATAATAATTATAAAAAAAAATATTTAATTGTCAGGCTTTAACTCTCAATTACTAAAAATTTAAGGTCAATACAACAAAACGATATCACATTTTTTTTATAACTCAAATCTATTAAATTGAGTGTCAATCTAAAAAACACATGCATTTGAAAAAATCAAATAAAATTGCATACAAATCAACAACATTCATTTAATATTCACAGCTTTGAATTGAATTCATGATATAAAATAATGGTTATTTGAAAAAAAAAACCAATTCACAAAACACTACAAACACAAACCAAGCCATTTAAGGCATTTACAAAACAACATTAACTAAATCGCAAAATAATCTTAAAATTAATCAAACACTTTAATAAAACAAGGCAACACATATTAAAATTTTATTTTCAATTTTTTGGTTTTAAAATAACTTTATATTATAACCGGCTTTTTTATATTTAAAACTCATTAATCATCAAAGTAGTTTGTTAAATTTTAAAATTAAAATGTAGCAATTTTACGTTTTGTTTGGCAAAACCACCCCGGCTTTTAGTATTAAGGCTGCTCCTCAACCTCCACAGCATGTCTTAAATGTAGTTGGTAAATTTTTCTTTAAATATTACAGCAAAATATGAGATACTTTTACTACATTAATATATAAAGCAATTAAAAAAAATAATTTACTGTCATCTTACTAATGGTAACACTCATATTTGTCTTTACTTTCTCACTCTCTTTCTCTCCCATTTTGTTTTTTTTTTGCTCCATGAACTTTTTATTTTCTACCTACAACACTAACATGTACTTGTGTTTGTGTTCGTGTGTATGTGTTCTTGTATGCATTTTACTCATTGTATTAAATGTGTATGTGTGTACAGGATCCAGCTTAAAACCTGGACCAGAATTAAATATTTTCTCATCTGGTTCTTCATCATCCTCAAATCCCACTCATACTTATATCAATCACAATGGCAACGGTGCTAAGCCAGGCTCATCAGCGATGGGCAACAACGGTTATCAGATCGGTAACGGTTATATGAATAAGAATAGCAATAACAATAATAACGGTGGTTATAGCACTCACAATAATAACAATAACAATAATGGTCACAATGGTGGCAACGGCGCCTCAAATGGTAATGGTCAGAATGGTGGCAACGGCCAATACAATAATCCGTCCATCATTGATCCCCATTACGTGTTTGGCGCACCGCAGTCAATACCCGTTTTACCAAACCTGCCTATCTTTCCTTATAATTCACCCACTCTAGCTCCATCTTTTCAACAATTCCCACAACCCAATCATCCAGGTAGCATTCTCAATCCAGGCGTTCCTCAGGGCCTACAGCCGGTGAATCCATACAATCCATCGTTCGTATTTGGTCAACAACCCTTCTACAGTGGTCCCGGTGGCACTGGTGGCCCACCCGGCGGCAGTGCTGGCATTTTAGGTGGAAGCGGTGGTGGTTTGGCTCCCTATCCAGGCGGCTATCCTAGTCCAAATATGTACAATAAGCCTCCGCCACAATATCAAAATCAAAATCCCTACAATCGTCAGACACAAACACATCCAAATGCAGCTGGGCGTTCTCAAGTTTTAACTGCGAAAATGACACTGACCTTTGCTGGCATTGTTGTTTTAATGCAAAAATTCATGCAATTCAGCACGTAATATTTTATTTGTTTAATTTTCATTTTAATGCATTTTTAATTTACTTTTTTCTTTATTTCGTAAAGATTTACTTTTCTTACAAAAAAAAACAGAACAAATTAAAATTAAAGAAAAACTACAGGTATAAAATTTAATTTTTTGCAAAAGTAAAAATGAAATGTGTATAAATGTAAATATTTAAGAAATTGATTAATTAAAAAGATATACAAAAATTTACCAAATTAATTGAAATGAAATGTGCAGCTTTTTTTAAGTGTAATAATCCTAATTTCTTTGCACCACTTAAAAATTTTAATTAGTTTTAGATACAACTTTAATTAAATTTTCAATTCGTTCCATTTTATTTTTATTTAATAAGAATAAGTTCTTGTTAATTATGTACATAATGGAATAAATTAAAAAATTAATTAATATTTTATCTGAAACTATGGTCCAATTATTTTTTCTGTGTATCTTTAAATATACCTCCTTCCCTCTTATTACCTAGTTAGAAAAATATTTAAAAATTTTGAAAAATATTTAAAAATTTTGAAAAATGGTTAAAAATTTTGAAAAATATTTAAAATTTTTGAAAAATATTTAAAATTTTAAAAAATATTTAAAAATTTTGAAAAATATTTTTCTAAAAATTTATAAATTTTCATAGAAGAATTGGTGCTTTAATTCTCAAAAAAAAAATTTTTTTTCTCATAAAAATTTTAAATTATTTTTCACTTAATTTTGTACAGTTTCATCAGTTACAAGCGTTAGTTTCTTTGCTATAAAGGTTTTACTAATAAATGTTTCACAATCCTTATGCTAGAAAAATAATGCAAATTAAGTTTTTTGGTGAAATAATTTTTAAAAGATTTAAAAATAAATCTTCGTTTGTTTGCCACAAAATGTGGTTTTTGCGGTTTTCTTATGGCCTGCTTCATTAGTCCAACTTATCAGATGATATACAGAAGCATTTTATTTTGTTTCTATTGTCTTCTTTTGTATAGTTTTTTTTTTTAATTCCACAACTTCACATTAAGTGGAAATAATGCAAAAGGAATATTCAGTTTTGTATGTAAATTTCTATGAGGCACAACCATGAGAATAAATGATAAAACCGACCAGGGACGACTGTACTGCAAGACAATGAAGTGATTTTTCCATGAATTTAAGCTTTAATTTTGCACTTTCAACTATACAGAAAAGTAAAAGCAACAATTAGATTAAAAGTCAACTTCCTAGTACTTTAATAAGGGTATAGTATGAAATTTAGCGAAAGGGATGGTATATAAACAAAAATTAATTAACTAAAGATTTGAATTTCATTAAATAATCAATTTCTTAAATAAAACCAAAAAAAATATATATGTATATGAAAAACTGTTACAAAAAACAATCAAATGAAAATAAAAATAAAAATAAAAATAAAAGGAATAAAATTAATGCCAAAACTCAAACTAATTAATTAAAATATAAATGTAATATACAAAAGTTTTAATTGTTAAAAAAAAAAACAAAAATAAATTTTGAAATAAAAACCATGAAAAAACAATATTAAAATTAAAAAAAAAATTAAAAAATAAATGTATGAATGTAAAACAAATTATGCAACTTAAGGTTTTCTTTTAACGAAATAATAGTAACAATTACTTTAAACAACGAATAGAAAAAAAAATTATAAACAATATTTTAATTTTTTATTAAAAAAAGAAAACAGAAAATGAAATTTAAAAGTAAAACTTGTAAAGCACAAATGCATTATTATATTTAATAACATTAAACGAAAAAAAAACTATTTTATTAATACGGTCGTATCTGATTCAAAACGGTAATGAAATCATTATATTGGAATTTTTGTATAAACCGCATAAAAATATATGTATGTTCATTTTCATAAAAACCTTTTATATGTCATTAATAAATTCATTGTTTTTTTCTAAGCTCCATGTTATCAACAATATAATTGAAAAATTTTTTTTCAGGAATTAAACCTAGTTGTATAAAAATCAACTAAAAACATAATTCAAGTATGACTTAATAAAAAAAGAAAATCCATTTTTTCATTGTTTGTAAAATGTTTTTTATTTTGTTAATTCTATAAAAAAAAACTATAGAATTAACAATTCTGTAATTAATATTTAGAGCCACATGTTGCCAGCAACATTGTACTTAGTCTTTTAAAAATTTAGCTGGTATTTTTTATTTATATGAAGGCAATAATTAATAAACTAAATTACATTTTTTTAATAAGCAAAATCGATAAATCAAGTTTTTTTACCCATGTATTTTTTAGCCTGGTATTTTGTTTAATATTTCTGGGAATTGCTATCAAATTAAAAAAAAATATTTTCAAAATAATATTTCTTTAAAAAACACAGATTTTTTTTTAAATACCAAATTTATTTATCATACAGATGCTTAATATACATACGTATGTATATGCTCCTTGCAGGAGTAACAGCAACATGTTTAAAAAAACAAATAACTAAATTATATATGTTTGTTTAACATGTTGCGAGCAACTTTGTCTAGCTTATAAAATTTTGCTAATTTTAGTGATTAAATGCCTAAAATATATATTTTTTAACACACTACAAAGTTTTTAAAAAACCAAAAAAATATTTTGTTAAAAAAATAAATTTTTGCTTATGAATATAATATTTAAAATCATGGCAGAATAATATCAGGTACGGGCAGTTCGACAGCTGATTATTTTTTTTTCTTGGATTGGTTTGAATTTTTATTGTCAATTCTGTTTACGTTTGAGTCAGGGTTGGTAAAATTTGTTCCATTTTTGGTACAACAGTGCCATTTTTTTGTCCAGTTTGAACCTGAAAAGTGCAGTTTCATTTACTACAATTTAAACATGTTCCCATATTGCGGATTATTTTAGATGCCATCTGTTACTCTTATTAAAAAAAAACTATTTTGAACCCATTTAATTTTTTATTTTTCAATTTAGAAAAGGTAGTTGCAATATCTAATTTACAATTCCATAATGGGTCTGCACAATGGTCGGTTTAAGTTAACTACAGAAATTAAAAAAAAAAAAAACAGGAGAAACTTCTGATAAGTAGCAAACAACTTTTTTTGTGTTTGCCGTTTTCTTAAAAATATGAGTGTAATTCTAGAATAACTCGCCTATATGAATTTTATAGAAATAACCATAAAATAACACAACAACATTTCTGTATCATCACCTTCTTCCATTGTTATTTGTATTAAATTCTTTAAAATTGTTTTGTATTTTTTTATAATTTATTCCTGACAATAGGCCTGTTCAGTAACTAAAATAAAATATACATATAATTATAATTATTTAAAAATAAATATAATTTTCATGTCTTGTATTTTTATATTACTTCAATTTAGCAAGACTAGAAAACGACAAACATTAATTTTAATTTGGTTTTCATTCTAGGTACTTTCTTTTTTATATATTAAATAGTAAACAATGTAGCAATTGTATTGTACGGGCGCCCTATGCCCTTCCAGTGGAAGTTAGAGGAATAAATATATATAAAATACTTTTTTTACGGTATTTTGAATTATTTTTCTTAAAATAAGATAAGTATCAAAATGTTGAATAAAAATATTTATTAGTAGTGACTAAAAAATATTATTTTTTTAAACAGGGTACGATTTACTCACTCACTATGTTGACTGCAAATGAGCGTGTATCTGTTTGTAATCTGTTTGTTAATATTATTTCTCATGTATAAAACTGCGCGTTGTATTAGTGATTTAAACTTATGATAAACAATTTTAGAAATTGCCCAGTAAATTAAAACAAGAAATTCCCTACAAGAAATTGATAATCGAAACTAACACATAAACAAAAATAAAACTTAAATATGTTGTTTCACTTTTTCACATTTGCAAGAATAATGTTAATACTTTCGAAGGAGATGAAAAACTCACACGTACACACACTTGTTTTAGCAATTTCCTCTACAACGTGATGGAAAGTTTGTCACACGCAATCAAATGATCGGTCAAGTGACAGTCATGTCACTGTTTTGAAGGCTTAAATTCTTGTTCTTTTGTGCTTGTTTTTTGGTTATTTAAAGATTTATTTTTTATAGTTTACTTGCGAGAATCAGAATTTGACTTCTTTAAAAGCGACATTGCTGGCTAACACAGTTGTTTTATGTTTTTCATTTTAGAACAGTAACGTTCAAAGAAGTACTATTTAATCCTTAATTCAGTACAATTTTTAAGTCATTCATGAGGACATCTCATGAATTTGTTTATTTTTGCTACTTTACTTTTTCATATCTGATAATAAATAATTTTGCTTTACTCTACTGTATTGGAAAGTAATTAACAGACCTATTCAATTTCGTTATTTCAGTCAGCTACTTTTCTACCAAGAAAATATATGTTGTTTTTGTTGTTGTAGAACTGCGCGTACCTGACATTATTCTACCATGATTTAATATATACAAAAATATTTTATATTTTTTATATTTTTATATTTTTAGCTTTCCGATAATAAAAAAGTATCTTTTAAAGGCTAACGTAATTTTTTTTTTTTAATTTTATAATTCAATACTATACAATTTCGGCCTTGATTAATAAATATTTTAGATAACATGTGGCAGCAACATTGCAGATATATTAAAAATTTTCATAATATTTTAATTGCCTCAATTTTAGTGCAAATATTTGACAAAACAAGCGAGGCAAATTCGTATATAATCTTACATGGCAAGTATAATAACAAATGATGATTTAAAGTATCATGAACCTAATATACTCGTATGTATTTATTTCCTTTAACGATGACTAACAGCTTAGTTTAATTCATATTTGTTAAAAACAAAAACTGTTTTACATTACTAATAATTATTTCTGTCTAAATTTGTTAAATGCTAATGTATCATGTATCTATTATAAAAATCTGTTTAATTTCAGCCCTAAAGCCTTGTACTCTGTTCAGTTGTTCATGCGGAATGCTGTCAAATTACATACATACATACATAAAAAATTTCTATGAAAAAGTCATGGAAAAATATTGCAGAAGTAGTACTCTGTTTTTGCTGAGGAAAAACTTTGAAATGTTTCTGGAAACATTTTATCAAAGCTGTGAAATAAAGCAAAGAGGCATTATTTCATGTGGAATTTTTGAAAGAACAGCTGATCGCTTGGCTTTTGTTAACATTTCTAAAACAATGTGGTATACATAAAAACAATAAAATGGTAAAAATCTTTCAAATCGCGAGATAGACACCACATTTTAAATGTCAAATTTTCCTTGTGAAATAATAAATGTTGCTCAACATTTTTCACAAATTCGAACAGAGTATTAGACTTAGGCTTGTGGAAAAAGTTGAGCAATAATAATTATTTTACTTGTAAAATTTTAAATTTAAAATGTGTTAAATGCGATTTGGAAGAATTTGACTATTTTATTAATTAAGTGTAGTCGGTAATTTAAAAAGAACACTTGATCAGCTGTATGCTTTTTTCAAGTTTTTCCGTAATAAAAACATACAACTTTGTTCCTGCAACATTTTTTTCGCACACATTTTTTACGTACATATGTAGTTTAACAGCATTCCGTAAGAAAAACTTTAGTTACTTAAATTAAATTTTACTTTTTTGCAATCAACTTATTATCTAATATAAATTTTATTTCCTTCATAATCTATCATCTCTATATAAAAACGAACTAGGAAAACTAGGAACTAGGAACAAAAATCGGTTCAGGCCACGCAATTACTTGATCCCTAAATAATTTCATTCTCTCCTACTCAATCTTAATGGATGCACATCGTGGTTATTATACTTTAAAACACAATTTGTTATTATTTTTAAATATTTTACTGCATTTTTAAATATTATGTAATTATTATATAAATATTATATTATTATTTTAATGATTAAATTGAACAGCGTAATATTTTTTATTTAAATGTTTTTGGAATTAATATGGCAATATACTAAGGTTTTCTTTTAAATATATTAAAATAAAAGTTATACAAGAAAAACATAATAATTATCGCCAATTTGCCTAAATTTTATTTTTAAAATAATTCCTTAATTTAACATTAATATCATATCAGTAAAAATAAAAGCAAAAAAATTTGTCAACATGCTCGCATGTTGCTGGTAACGTATTATTTGCCATTTTGTGAATAGCAACATTTTCTTTTACTAATTATGGCAAGCAACATTAGTTTTTTGTTTTTTTTGTGTTATATAATTTTTAAATAATATTTTTAATAATTCGGTCTTATTGCTTACAAAATAAATAATAAAAAGAAATAAACCATTTTTATCATGAGTTTCCATTTATAAAATGTTTTTTCTTTTTAATTAACATGCTATTATCTGAACTCAAATTAATTTTTGGTAGAAACGTAAATATTTTGTATTTTTTAATATATAAAATTAACTGTCATAATAAATGCTTCAAAATAATATTACAATTAAAAAAGTTTCTAAAAATTAAGTCATACTTAATTAAGTTTTATCAACGTTTTCAGATATATGTATATACATATGTATGTATTTTATAAAATTTTTTACTTTTTATTACAATAAACAGAAATAAAAACGGCATCTGAACAAAACTTGAGTTTGAGTCTTAAAATTATAATCAATTTTAAAGTAATCATTTATTATTTGGAAAATATTTATTTTGGAGAGTTAAAGTTTATTTTTGTTAAGATATGTAAATTGTAAAAAAACTGATAATACGTAATGATAACTTATCAGCGAAATTAAAAGAAAACTCAGTTGTTGCTATGAAAACAAACAAAGCGTCTGACAAACGGTTCATGCAAAGTTATAAACTTTTTTAATCGTTTTTTTATGAGAAAAACCAAAAGAAATACTTTTTGTATAACAAAGAGCGCAAAAAGTCATATGCTTGCTTTGATATACCGGACCAATCTTACAATTGTTAACAGAACAAAAGTAAGAACGTATTTTTTATGTTGCCCTGGTAGTCTTGTGGTAGTGTGCTTGGCGTTATGGCTTGGTTTCCCAACAAGGACTCTAGGTGTTTTACTACAACGAGTAAAGGTCTTCGTTACTATGCTCTATAAAGTAAGTTAGAATATAACTTCTAAATGTATGGAGTATTTAATAAATAATCAAAAATATTTTTTAGCGATTGAATTCGTTTGAATAGTGCTCTTGAATTTAGGTTTTTATTTTTTTCTCTTTTTTAAAACATTTTTGTATTTTCCGATTGAATTTCTTGAAATATTTTTTATTTTGATTTTGTTCCCACTAAAGTTGTAATCTACATAAGCTTCAATTGAAACCAATAATACTAAAAACTGCTTTTCAATTTTACGCTGTTTCTCTCACTGTAAATCAAATTCAAATTAGCAAAAGTTGGGTAAATTCTGCGAGTGTAGGGTGAAAATAACGGCTTAATTAGAAGACCCGTATCGTTTATGTTAGTTTGATTTTTTTTCTAACCGACCTTCGAAAAAATAGGAATTAGCGAATACTTTGGTTTTTTTTAAAAAAAAAGCGTGTAATAAAGAAGGGATTTGCCCTACATTTTTACTGATTTCAAGGTAGAACCACTTAAAACACCTAATGAGCTCAAATTAAATCAAGTTTTTGTACATGTTAATACTCAAGAGTTTTTTTAAATACAATAAGTTGCGGACCTTACAATACTTCAATACTTAATGCATATCTATACATCAAAAATCTGGAGTGGCCTATACTCATTTGTACCATATCCAATAGAAACATACTTTTATGTATATATTACATAAAGAATATAAGTTAAAAGTGTATTCTAATTAAAAAATTAATTATTTTCGGTTTGGGGGTAAGGAAACTACCCCTTGCCTCCTCCCGATTATGCCCAAAATTTATACAGCTCTTTAACTCTATATATCAAAGGCACATACTAAATTTCATTCTGATAATTCAAACGGTATGACCTGTACAAACTCCACAAAAATAGTGGCATACACACTCACCAACCCAACCACAGACATCATCGCGAAAATAGCCAAAATGGATTCAGGGGCCTTACGTATAAATCCGCCGAAATCCCGAACTCAATTTTTTTCACGATTTATACTATATTTTACCTTATACTACGTATGGTAAAGTAAATAAGTAACTCGTTTCCTGTCTGTCTGTGCGTCTTTATCTCTGTGTTCGCATCACCTAAAAACTACTGGATGGATTTCAACAAAATTTTGTGAGGAGGTACCTTATTAGCCTTATTAGTACCTCATTCCCCAAAAATATCTTGTGTTCAAGAGAAAGTGGAGAAAAAGCAGTTAAAATACGCCGATTTTTTTTGCAGATTTAAAAGTACTTTAAGGAATCTCTTATAACTGAAAGTGGAATATATAAAACACGATTGCGCAATAGATGGCGCTGTTTTAAAATAATGACAAAATATGAATTACTTACTGCCAAATAGCCAATTGAATAAAATTTCTATTTGATTTGTATTTTTGTTATTAAAATATTTTAAACACCTGTTATAGAGAATTACAATTATTTTTAGAATTTTATAAAAATTTTAGATGGGTACCATTATATAAAATAAATACTTAATATTCTTAAAATTTGGAGTAGAAAAGAAATCCGAACAAAATATTGTCAGGACGCACACAACGTGTGTGTACATAGTGTTTTGTATAAATTTTAGAATTTTATCTAGGAGTACCCATCCCTTTATATAAAGAAAATACGTATTCATGAAGCACTATAAAAGTAAGAGTCCTAAAATTTGGTGGGGATTACTTTCAAAACAAAACCGAACAAAATATGGTCAGGACGTACACAGCGTATTTAGACGCAGCTAGTTATATATAAAATTGATCCTTTTCTTGAGTACTTAGTTACCAAAACCTACTCGATACTTTTAGAAACAAGTTATACGGAATATAACTCTGATTAAAAGTACTCATCTATTATGTAAACAAATGTATTGAGTTCTATTGAGTAACCCATTAAAACATATCGAGTAGTTTCGAGTAATTAAATATAGTACCATCAAACGGTATAGTAATATATATTTGCAAAAAAAAGTATTTGTACGAGTATATGGTAAACCGGCGATGCTGGAAAAATCAAAATTTGTTGGTTTTCTATCCCTTTCCACCCCTACCTACACAAATGTGTAGGTAAATTTTTTCATGGGTTGAACAAATGTGTATATCCTGTTTCTAAGGACATGAACTTTGTATCGACATAAACAATATATTTGTATAGTTTTTAATTTTACCTATTTTATAATAAAAATTTCATTGACATCCTTAAAATTTTTAAATTGCTTGGGACGGAAAGGGCTATTCAGCCTTTTCGGTGTCACGCATACAAGCAATTCTCAATATGTGTTATATTCGAATTTCAAATTAAATATTAGTATGGTGTCGAGTCCCCTTTAGTTGAGTTGCGAATCAAGTCTAATGAAACAATTTTACAAAGTGCAAATGCAAATTTTAGTTGTATGCACAAGCAATTATTTTTTCACCTTTTTATTTTTCGTTTTTATAAAACTTTGCGCAGTAACTGTTCCTGAACAAACATTAATTTTTGAAATATTTTTTTTGTTAAGTTAAATATTTAAATTCACTGCTCTTGACATATAATTTCTAAAATCATAATAGCGCGTTGATGCCTTTTTAGAGAACCCTTGGTATGGGCTTTTGCATTTATCGAATAATATTTAAAGCTACGAGTAAAAAATAATAAATGATTACATGGATTTTTGCAAACAAAAAATAAATAAATTTTATTACTTTAAAATAATTGAAATTTTTTTTTTTTTTTAAATTAACAAAAAAAATATGTGCAATAAAAATTAATTTTAAAAACTTAAAAATAATTTTATTTTATTTTATTTATTATCTTTACAACTATGACATAATAGTTTTGTAAATATCCGTCCGTTGGCAATGAATTTCAATAAACATTCATTTCATTTGGTGTACATTTCTTTTAATTTAAATAACAACTAAAAGCAAATGGTAAATAACATTTAATTTAATTACAAACACAATTATCACAAACATAATTAACTAAAACTATACATACAATAATGAAGCATGTAAAAATACAATAATAAAAAAAAACATAAACATAAACATACAAAAATGTTACTAACAAAAATAACAAACAAACTGCAATTACATTTTACTTAAACAGGGTGAATTAACAACAACAAAAACTGCTAAATAAAATAAATGTGTTCAATTTTATCTATTTTGCATTGCAAATATTTAATAGTTTTTAATTTATTAACTTGGTACTAAAACAATATGTAGCCTTAGTGTGTAGTCCTAGCGTGTATATAAACTTTTAAATTTTTCTTAGTAAATTTACTGTAAATAATATTACCATTAATATATGTATTTAATATTTAGAAAAAAAAACAAAAACAAAATTAATAAGACTTAATAATTTAACAAAAACTATAAGTTTTTTTTTACATTAAGGTAAAAAGAAAGATTTATTTTAAATTTAAAATTTTATATAAAAAGTAACAACTTAAACAGTATTTGAAAATACCACGAACGATTAGTTTAAAAAATATATAAAGATATACAAAAAAACTATTAGTCTTTAAGATTAAAAAAAATTATTTAAGCTAAATGTTTAAAAAAAAAACTAGTAAAAAATTTACCCAAGAGATGGATTTTGAAAAGTATAGGCTACAAAAAAAACAAGAAGAAAAATATTGCGTACGATACCGTACTTTTTGAAAAAGTTCGGTTAAGTGAGAGAAAATAAAAATATATTCTCTTTGAGTCAAAAATGTCCAAAAGTACGGGAACACAAAAAAACCAACATTATATCCCAAAACCTGATGTCAAATGCATTCGTATATAGTAACAGATAACAACACAACTTTTTTGTATAAACTTAAACTCCCAACATATTTTTAAAAATTAATTTATTAATTTTTTTATAATAAAACTTTTAAATTAAAGTTTTTCAGGGCATAACAGTATAGTTTTTTCTAATTTTCTAATGTTTACTGTCAAACAGTTTTGCTGATAGTTTTGCACTTAAACAATTTACCCGAAGAAAAAGTTTAGGCTGTTTCGTGCAAGAAGAAGAAGAAAAATATTATTGTCTCAAAATTACTCTCTTTTACCCAATCTTGCAGTACGGGAACAGTTTTCGATATAATAGGGATGCCGCGGGTTCCAAATGTTGAGTACGGGATCGTACCTATTATTGTGTTAATGTTTATACACCAACCAAAACCGCTCATACATACGATCTCGAGCCGATAATTACAACCTTTTAAATTTCTGTTTGTAGTAGGGCATATTTTTTAAAGTTTATTTGTTAACAGCTACAATTCTACTACCATCGGAAACAGCATTATCTTTAGATTACAAAAATAGTAACAATATTAAAATAAAATTTAACAGGAGTTTAAAGATTGTTTTCCAAAACTGACAACAAATACTTGTTTCCGTTCATATGAAGACCTCGTTTCATTTTTAAATTTTTAGTTTTTAACTTTCTTTTCCATGCATTGTGCCAGAACTAGCAAATTTCGTTATATAAAGGAGCATAGCAAGAGTGATGCTTGTTGACACTCGATTTGAAACTATCGCACATTTTTAGTGTTAGGAGGGTGCTGTAGCTTAAGTGGTTAGCACGTTGACTACTAAGCAATGGTCACGAGTTCAAATCTCAGCCGTGGCAACATCAATTTTTCTAATATGTATTAATATTTCTCTATAATGCATATCACAGCGCCCTCCTTCGCCGGTATTACCACATAGCACTAAATCGCCGGCGAAGTAAAATAATTATAAATTAGCTATGCTAGCTTCGAACTAATTCGCCTAAATAACACCAGAGGCGCTGCAATACTGTTCTAAAAATAATCATAACGTGCAATTGCAGTGTTGCCAGAATCGAAGCTTTAATATCACTAACCATCTGTCTTATCTACTACTATCCCTTTCCAAAGAAAGTACCACAGTTAATGTAGGCATTTCTGCCTGAGTGATACTTCTCTTTAAAAAAAAAGGATAGCCCTCTGCAGGAAGATAATTAATCATACGAACTGTTCGGCAACAGAAATGAATTCTTCCTGTAATGCAAATGGATGAGCTCTTAATGAAAAGCGTGTTGTACGCAAAAACTCACGAATATCGGAAACAATTTAACTAATCTCATTAGAGCACATTTCATTATAGTAACGATAAAACAACGAAACACATCCCACATTGCGTTGATGTTGAAGAGAGTCAATAATGTTGAATACCCTACTGTCATCTATGAGTTTCTTCCCCTTCTTTTGCACGCGATCAAGAAGCCCCAAAAAAAACTTTTGTGCACCTTCTCATACATGGTAGTTATATTTCATTTGTGGCCAGATGTAGGTGGTGTAAATAGTAAGAAGATCAGATGGAGTGAAGTATCTTTTACACCGTTTCCAAAAACCGATGCACTTGAAGGATTCATTGGTGACCAAAAATGTATCCGTAAAGTTAATGGGCTATTTTGATATCCCTCTACAAAGTAATATTAACTTAATATTAAACTTAAATATATTTAGCTTTAATTTCATAGAAGTTTGTAGGAGGTAATTTTCTTGTATATTTTAGTCTTTGGGGCAAAGTATCAAATATATACGAGTGCTGCGGTTTGTTTATATCCTAAGCAGCTATTTTAATATTTCGTATTTTTTGGGGGTATTCCCCGAAATTTTTCTATGAGCTAATCTATATGAAAACTAACTTTAAATGCATTCGAAATAGTTCATTCGTATCACAATAGCAATACAGGCAAGTTATACTTTGTAAAAGTGTAAATATTTTTATTGCTATTTACAATTTAAAGGTTGCTTAGATTGGAAGGACATAGAAAAAACTAGTATCTGAAGATGAAATTATTAAAGCTATTTTGAGTTCCAGCGAAAGTTAAGTGGATTTTGATGATTCTGGAAGCAAATGACAGTGAAGAGTCTGAGAAAGATAATTTTTTAGAAAGCATTGATATTTAGAAGTTTATAGTTGTGGAATTGTTACAAATGAAAGCGATTTGATTGATGTTAAACATAAAAAGTTTTCGAAACTTCTGTTTTATTTAAAGATATTAAACCATTTAGTGCCTCAGATATGTGACACCAAGTCGCAAAACTCATGTCACTTATATGTGACTTTTTGTATGACGCATATACGTGTCACGAAGTTTTTCTTAAGAAAATTGTGTAGAAAACTCAAGTCACTAATAAGTGACATATTATTATTATTACACAACATGCTCTACTACCCTAGCGTCTCATCGAGGCTGGAGTAGTAGAGCAGAGATCAGAATCCTCGACTTTAATCTCACCTAAACGGTATCTAAAGTTTCCGTGTCCTATTGGTGTAGTTATCCGACTAGGCTTCTCCAGCATGATTTAAACTTTTTCACAATTAGCACTCCTTAGCCGAGCCCGCAGAGGGTGGATCAGCAGAGGGCCTGCTGATCCACCTCTTAATGCGAGGAATAGTCTCTTTTTGTTTTGGGGTTAGATTGCAGAGTATCTATAGTGTTCACTCCTTAACCTCTTTCCCAATCTTCCCATTTACGGAGTTGTCTTCACGTAGCTGACAATAGTTGCAAACTATTGTGGGAGCTAACTTTTTTGGCAGTATCATTTATTCCGCTTACATTTATTTTCTTTTTAGTCTAGTTGCCCGAAATATTACCATTTCTGCTGCAAGCAGAGATGTTCCATGTGAATCGGTTCTTAGCAGAATAACTGCGCAAAGTTTTATATTACACACATAAGTCAGTACTAAAACTGGAGAAAAAATGGTATTCGAATTCCTGACACCTTTAGGCCATGCATACTGCTTGAGCATAATAGGGTAACTTTTTAAAAGAGTTTTAATCTCTTCACCCTATTTCTTTACACAGTACTCCTACTAATAGTCTAATTTCGGTCGATACCATTCGAAACTGCAGTTCGAACCTCTGACAACATACTTGGCTATTAGATTTCGCTTATCTGACGTCTCTATTATAATTGCTATTTATTTAGGATCATTGAAATCGCTTTAAAATATCAAATCATTTGCCGTATTTTTGCGGTGCGTTCACCGAAGAATAAATTTAGATGGGATCAAGGAACGCAATAGAGGCGGCCAATTAATTTCGCTGGGTCGAATGAAAACAAAATTGATATTTGCTGTTTGACACGCTAACCATATCAAATATAGACTACGTTTATATATTTTATTTCTGATCAAGACAGGTCACAGTGGGGCAGAATCAAAATATTTTGGAAATTACTCAGCCATTTGTAAAGCGCTATGTCGATTGATACAAAATTTTATACGAGCTTAGCATGGGAGTACCTGAGCTTAAGTATTGACGGTAGGCACCATCCTCTCTCCAAGAGTGGGGTATGTGGTCTCAAACTTGGGTACCTCGCAATTGTAAATTTGTTATAACTTGGCATTTCTTAAACTTTTGTTTGATTTAAAAAAATTATACATTGATTATTATTATTGGATCGACCAGACTAGCGATTTACAAATGGCCGAGTTATTTCCATAATATTTTGATTCTGTCCCATTGTCCTTGGTAGTAGTAATGGCTCTTTAACTTTTGCAGTTAACAAAAAATGAGGTATCAAACTATATATTTTTGCAAATATATTATGTTTCATCTAATTTGGCCCAACGCGGCCCAATGTGCATTTTCTAACAAACTTACTTATCTCTTAAGAATATCTTGTTTGGTTCAAACTAAACAACTGGCTATTTTGAAGTCTTCATATTATTAATGAAACTGCATGATATGATAAGACGAAAAAAAAAAAAAACTTTCAAAACTCACCTCTAGTGGTAAATAATAATATGTTGTATATAATAAGTCATCTATAAATATGTATGTATGTATGTAAATTAATTAAAGAATTCTTTTAATATTTCTGTATCATTTTGTGTGTTTCATGCTTCTTAAATAATTTATTTGTTTTTTTCCTTTTTTTATGTTTTTGTTTTCTTCTGCTTTGTTTTTTTATTTATAAACTGTGTGGCTTTTAATTTCATGTCAACACACTATGCGTGCTATGCTTTGGCTTTGTGCATATATATTTTGTGACTAAAAACAACTAAATACAAACGCCCACGCCTGCTTAAATCAATGTTTTGACACTACACTTCACACCAATTGAAATTGACAGTGAGCGGTGGTAATACGCACAATTCATACAGTCCTAGTGCACCAATACCGCCCAGTGCCGGTGGCGGAGGCAGTAGTGGTGGATATGGTGGTGGTTTTTCGGCTGGCGGCCATAGTTTGTATCCCAGTTTACCTAGTGACAATAATCAAGGCGGTGCAATGGGTGGTGGCTATAATCCTTATGGAGGTGGTTATCAACCTGGTGGTTATAATCCTGGTGGCTATGTGCCGCCCGGCTATCAACCTGGTGGTGGAGCTGGTGCTGGTGGCTATCAACCCAGACCAGGTTATACACCTCCTGCACCTGGTTATGGTGGCGGTAGTAGTGGTGGTGGCGGCGGCGGTGGCTTTGCGCCATCAAAACCTAAAGACAAGGAAAGTGGCGGTGGCTTTTTCTCAAACTTCTTCTCCAATCCGGCTGTTAGTCAAGCTGTTTCCGGTATAATTGCAGGCCAAATAGCCAATTCATTACGTGGTGGTGGAAATACGCCTGCTGCTCAGCCCGGTGGTGGTTATCAGCCTAGCGGTGGTTATGGTGGCGGTTCTTCTTCGCCCGGAGGCAGTAGTGGTAGCAACATATTGGGTGGCTTATTAGGCAATGTTTTATCTGGTGCTGGTGGCGGCGGCGGCAGTAGTAGTGGTGGCAGCAGTGCTAGCAACTTTTTAGGCAGTGTTTTGTCTGGTGGTGGTGCTGGAGGCGGTGGAGGTGGCAGCAGTGCTAGTAGCTTCTTGGGCAGCCTTCTAGGCGGTGGCGGTGGTTCTGCTGCTCCTAATCATGGCGGTTCTGGTGGCCTTGGCGATATTCTTTCTTCACGCAACTTTGGTGGTTTATTTAGTGAAAATCCTTCTTCTAAATCATCTAGCTCTTCTCAACACTCTTCTGCGCCCTCCAGTGGTGCAAAAAGCTATCCAACTCAACCACCCATGTATGGCAACTACAACTACAATGGTTGATGTATTTTTTTTAAATTTATTTTTCTTTTTGACAACTATTTTATTTAAACAAAAATATATTATATATACATAAATCTTAAGACAAGCTAAACTAACAAATCTTTTATGTATGTAGTTTCAATTGAAAAATCTTGTTAAAACACAACTTACTAACAAATCTAAAAAGACAAACATACATGTAGTCCTTAATAGTCAAATATATAAAACAGAAAAGTTAATTTCTAAAGCAAAAAATAAAACTTTAAATACGAAAAAAACTCAAGTCTTCTACTTTCACTTCAAAAATGGCGAAATTTTTAAATAATTTTCAGTTCAAATAAAATATTGTAAATTAAACAACAAAAGAATAAAAACTTTATGGTAGAAAAATTAACAAAAAAAAATTATTAAATAAAACTAATGAATAAATAATACAATCATTATAACAAAAAAAGTGTTTTCCTAATTTGAAATGCACCTTTAAATGACACCGAAATTGCCAAGTAAGTATCACTATTATTAAATTGCGGTAAATTAGAATAAACATTTGCTGGTTGCCCTTTGGATATGAAAAATACAAGTCATTTTATAATTTGCATATTGTGGTTTTTGTTTTTTTTTTTTAATTTTTATAAACTTTTCACGCAAAAACCGACAACAAAATTCACAAAAAGAGTTAAATTTAACCTACTAAACTAAATTTTTTTTATTGTATGAATTTAACAAAAGTCATACTGCAGTATAAAGCACACTTGAATGCCGGTCAGACAATTATATACTATATAGTAATGAAGCAAAAAAAAAAATTAAGTGAAAAGCTTATTTGAACAACTTTCAACCGTAACATAATATATATCTGTGTAGTCAATATTAACATAAATCTGTGTTTCTTTAGCTTTAAAAGCTTTTTGGTATTAACACTTTCCAAGGGTGCCCTCTGTTGTCAAATATTGTCATTGTAGAGGCTTAGGAACTTTTATAATTTATTTTAACATTACATTTAACATAAAGTCCTGTAACAAGTTTTAAGTTAAAAAAAAATATTTGCCTCAAATTTGTTTGTTGGTGTTTGATTTAAGGTTTGTTAACACATTTTCGAATTTGTTTTCTGGTCCCACACTAGGCATATTTATTTGTTAATATTTTATACCCTTCACCACAGGTGGAAACGATATATCTAAGTTTATCATTCCGTGTCTAATTTCTACAATATTCATTTCATACCCCATAAATTACACAGCACAACAAAATAAAAAAAATTTCATGTGCTCTTAAAACCACTATATAATTTTGATGTATCATGACTACCTTTGTACAAAAATGGTAAAATTTTTAAATTCTATGGATAGATTTTTTTTTAAAAATTTTTTTTTAAAATTGCAATTTTTTTGAGACGTTTCTTCAAATAATTAATGATAACTCAAAAACTACTAGTCCGATATTATTAAAATAAATTCAGAAAAATTAAGATTTGCATAGCCTTTAATTCGTCTATATATCGCGTTTCAATCGGATCAATAGTATCGGAGTTATAATAAAAAACTTAAGAAAAAAATATATTTTTTACGTAAAAATGGCAAAAATTTTCGTTTTAAAAAAATCATAAAAAATCGAAAACGGCAAAAAACTTCCAGATTCATTTTTTTATCGCATAGCGACATATAATAGCAACAAAATGAGATATCGACCATAAAAATCGATTGATTTTTTTCGAATTTATTCACATTTTAGTGAATTCGCTCATTTTCACAAAATTTTAGTTTTTTGCTTGATATACGCATTATAGCGGGTTTTCAAATGTGTGAAAAACATAAATTTTCCAATTTCAAGGGGTGCATGTCGGATTAATGTTAGATTTGATGAGAAACTTCCACCCACAAAATTTTAGTCGAATTCGACAACGTTAACACGTAGCGTATAGGCCCCAAATCTGAAAAAAAGCGTTTAAATCGAAAATAATTGACAAATTTTCAGTTTTTGCAAAATTAACGCTATTTGTTTCCCCATTTGCAAAAAAGTGGATCCTGGTCCTTAGGGCAAACACAATGAGATTTACAATAAGCTACATATCTTTTAAAACGGTTAAACAGTTTTCAAGTTACTTGCCGAAGGCAATTGACAAAAAAATGTAACTAAGTCAAATCGATGGAATAGATCGAAAATGCATTTCATTGTTTTATTCATGTATTTTCTTTTATTTTATATTTTATTATTTAAATTTATTACAACATATAAAATAAGGAAATAAATAAATAAATATTATAAACTACAAACTTTGGAATTTTCTTTTATGACATTTTCTATTATTGAATAACGAAGTGTTGCTCTGAATACTCCAGCAAAAATCTGCCATCATGTGTGCATCCCAGCGACCCTGGTATCTTTCCTCCATTGTCCGAATATCTTGGTGAAATCGTTCGCCCTGTTCCTCACTTAAGTCTCCTAGATTTTCAGGAAAACGATCTAAGTGACTGTGAAGGTAATGTAACTTGATGCTCATGTTGCATCCAAGATTCTGGAAGTGAGTTAACATCTCTTCAACGTGCGCAACATAATCATCATCCTTGTTATTTTCTAAGAAATGTTGAATAACCCATACAAACGAATCCCATGCATTTTTCTCAATTTCTGACATTGAACTGAGAAAATCGGTATCTTTGACCAATTTGCGAATTTGTGGGCCGTCAAATATTCCTGCTCTCAGCTTTTCCATACTCAAACTTTTAAACTTCCTTGAAATATACTGGAAACATTCACCATCTTTGTTAAGTGCTTTAACAAATTGTTTCATCAGACCAAGTTTAATGTGAAGAGGGGGTAATATGATGCGATCTCGGGGCACCAGAGGTACATTTATAACATTCCTCATACCTGGGTCCAGTGTTTCCCTATAAGGCCATTGTTTTCTCTTCCAGTGTTCTGACTTAGCTCTGCTGTCCCATAAACATAAAAAACAAGGGTATTTGGTATAGCCACTTTGTTGACCTAATAGGAAATTTACCATCTTAATATCAACACAAATTACCCAGTTATGTTCATTATACTTTATCTTCTTCATGACCAATGCAATTACAGAGTATTCTTCTTTTACCTTGGTTGAATGTGCGATTGGCAAGGAGTGAAATTTATTTCCATTCTGCAAAAGGACACACTTCAAGCTGCGTTTTGATGAGTCAATAAATAAACGCCATTCGCTTGAATCATATCTATGTAAGCCCATGGCAGTCATCAAACCAGGAATATCCGTGCAGCAGACAAAATCGTCCTCTTCTGCAAAATAGTGAAGTAAGCCTTTTTCTCGGGTACGGTAATACGAAACTTTAGTTTCCTCCGTTATGAGATTTGATTCCTTCATCCGGGATGCAAGTAATTCCGAAGATGCTTTTGACAATCCAAGTTCTCTTATTACATCATTTAGCTGGTCTTGATTCCATGGTCTCGGTGAGATATTTTTGTGTGGGATGAACTCGTCATTTTCAGATATAGGTAGTTCTGGATCTGAACTTCCTGATTGAGAACACATGCTTGAGGTTGAGTGTCCTTGTGAAGATGAAAGCACTTGACTACAGCTTGGTCCCTGATCTTGTGCATCCATAATTTCCTGTGAATGTAGAACTGCAAGTTGAAACCCATCAGCAGACCTCGTAGGGTAAGACCATCGCAAATGTTTTCCAAAGCCGGTTTTTGTAGTTAAACAAAAATAGCAATCAGATTCATGATTCGTTGTTTCTCTCCATAGCATAGGCTTCGAAATTCCCCAGTGTGGTCTGAAAAATTTTTATAACTGAAAATTAAAAATTTTATAAAATATTCCAAATGTATTAACCTATACTTACTTTTTGTTAGATGAGCTTAGAGTTAAATTGAATCGACATGAAGTACATATAGTACTCGGCGTCCAATGTTCGTTAAAATTCTTCGGATTTATATTAAAGCAATCTTCATATGACTTTTGAAATGAAGCTGAGAAGCATTTCCGTTTTTTTTTTTCGTTAATATATTGGCCGCACACATAACAAAATGAGTCCCGATTGTTTTTACATAAAAATGTTCTAGTTTTCTTGCTCATGGCTGATTGAAAATTATGCTTCTGTTACCGCAAACACTTGTTGAATGAATAGAAATGGCTCAAGGAGCTCTTATAAATAATGATACTAAAATTTCGAACAACCCTTAATGTGGTCCTATTTTTTACCTATTCCCAAGAATCGTAAAAAACATTAAGGAATGCTATGCAAAAAATCAATCTTTACAGGTAGCCAGCGGAAAAACCCAATTCGGCGTGCACGCAAATTTATGAACGTTTATTACTTTGCCGCCGCAATTGTCAAAATGAAGCAAGGGCGACAGGTAGCCAACAGAAAAGGAGCATTTCATCGTTTATCAGATTTCTACTGAAATCGTAAAAATTAAAAAACTTTTCCTTTATTGCTTACTTTTTTTAATTCTGAAAATCATAAAAATGCCATAAAGATCTGTTCCAAACAATTTTCTACATTCAATACTGTATTTCCACAGTAACACGTGTCCCACAGAAATACGTGTTTTGCCCAAAACAGTATTTCGCGTACTTGTTTTGCCATACATTTCTCATTCATCCAAAACACTTTGGTAGTACCTGGATATTGTATAGTGGTTTCAAAAGCATCTAATTTTTTTATTTTGTTGCGTTGTGTAATAGGAAGATATCAGTCAATTTTAGCGAAATTTTATATTTTATTGTTAAAAAAGAAAAAAATAAAAAATTTTAAAAGTAAAATGTTTTTGTAAATTGTCTTCGGCAAGTTCTCAAGGACATATAATGGCCAGTGAAAATTGTAATAACTCGAAAACTTAAAGACATGTAGCTTATTGTAAATCTCATTGTGTTTGCCCTAAGGACCAGGATCCACTTTTTTGCAAAAGGGGAAATAAATAGCGTTAATTTTGCAAAAACTGAAAATTTGTCAATTATTTTCGATTTAAACGCTTTTTTTCAGATTTGGGGCCTATGCGCTACGTGTTAACGTTGTCGAATTCGACTAAAATTTTGTGGGTGGAAGTTTCTCATCAAATCTAACAATAATCCGACATGCACCCCTTGAAATTGGAAAATTTATGTTTTTCACACATTTGAAAACCCGCTATAATGCGTATATCAAGAAAAAACTAAAATTTTGTGAAAATGAGCGAATTCACTAAAATGTGAATAAATTCGAAAAAAATCAACCGATTTTTATGGTCGATATCTCATTTTGTTGCTATTATATGTCGCTATGCGATAAAAAAATGAATCTGGAAGTTTTTTGCCGTTTTCGATTTTTTATGATTTTTTTAAAACGAAAATTTTTGCCATTTTTACGTAAAAAATATATTTTTTTCTTAAGTTTTTTATTATAACTCCGATACTATTGATCCGATTGAAACGCGATATATAGACGAATTAAAGGCTATGCAAATCTTAATTTTTCTGAATTTATTTTAATAATATCGGACTAGTAGTTTTTGAGTTATCATTAATTATTGAAGAAACGTCTCAAATAAAATTGCAATTTTAAAAAAAAAATTTTTTAAAAAAAAATCTATCCATAGAATTTAAAAATTTTACCATTTTTGTACTAAGGTAGCCATGATACATCAAATGTATATAGTAGTTACTCGAGCATATTTTTGCTGTTGCCCTGTGTTATATATATTCTGGATCGTTATACATAGAGAAGTTGACTAAGCGATGTTCGTCTGTTCGTGTTCGGGTAGTAATGTCATTTGCCAAGGCACCAGAAGAGATACAAAAAATCTAAGCACACCAATCTGTCAGGCATAGTTTCGAAAATTTTGGTATTGCAATTCAGCAACATCGAATCATTCCTTTGGAGGCTGCGGGCCAAAAACCACGCCCACCTATATTATTTTACTTTTTTTTAATTTTTTCGGCTTTAATGATTCTCTTTTGCTTTTGTTTTTGTCAAATAAATATTATACCGCCCCAAGTAGATCAGAAGGAGTGCCTAGTGATATCGGAGGATTCTGTTTCGGGCGATTTTGTTTGTTTTTAGGTTGGTAGGGTTTTTCTGCTTTGATTTGTATTAAAGACCTTTATAGGAAGCAATACACATACAGGTAGTCAATGAACCCTGTGGGTTCATTGACTACCTTTTCATTCAGGTAAATAGAAGCAGTTTAAAGGCCCTTGGGGTCAATATGTGGAAATTTTTTTTGCTTTAATCTGACTATTCTAAATGAATATAGATTGCAGGAAGGTCCTAAATTGAACAAAAAGAAGAAAAAAAATCAATAAAACTTAAAAAAAAATTTTAAAGTATTTAAAAAAATTAAAATTTTTTTTTTTTTTAAATATATACAAAACATTTTCAAAGGATACCGACTACAAACTGTCAAAAATAAAATACACTCGTTTAAAGGTAAACGATTATTTTGAAGCCAGTATATCTACATGGCTACACGACCACCGTTGTGGCTATAGTCAACTTAGGCTAATTTCTATTTTATTTAACAAAAGAAAATGTCACAAAATTGTAAATTACACATTCATATACAAACAAAAAGTATTGAAAAATTTATTTATTTTTATAAAAGCAAAATAAGTATTTCTACAACAATGTCAGAGTTTACGATGTAGCTTTCGACTTCAATATCATTAAGCTGACTGCACTGCGAAAATTGTAACCAACGGAATTTGTTTTACTTTTGATGCGTAGCCGCTGTCTTCTATTTCTTTAAAGCATGAATAATGAGTTTTCTTTCATACGACTTTTTTAATTTATGTTAAGAGTCAACAATATGTATAATGCTGTTCATGTCTGTATAAATAAAACACCGTGGTGAAGGGTATAGAAGATTCGGCACAGAAGATTCGCAAATAAATATATGGGATAACATGTTTGTCCTTTGGTCACACTAGAGGAAATATTTGACTAATAAAAATATTTCAATAAATTGTTAAAAAACAAATTTATTCTTTTCATAAAAATCTATACATATAATAAAACAGTAACAAAATATATTATTTCCCAAAGAAAATGGAAAAAAGCAGTGAAAGCATGCCGATTTAAAGGTACTGCTTACCGTAAGGCATCTGTTATTATTGAAAATGGGATATTTTAAACATAGTTGCACAACAGATGGCGCTGTTTTAAAATAATGACAAAATATGAATTGAAAGTGGGATATTTTAAACACGTTTGCACAACAGATGACGCTGTTTTAAAATAATGACAAAATATTAAATACTTACTGCCAAATAGCCAATTGAATAAAATTTTTATTTGATTTGTATTTTTAAATAAATAAATAAATTATTTAGGCTTAACTTCTTAAGTATAGAGAGAAAAATTATAGATTAGAAAAATTAGACACCAGCAAGAGGAATGCATTTTCTAGACAGCTACGTCCGTCATCATCACTCTTGGTATCTATCTACAAGGTAGTTTCAAATGTTATTAATTTTCCATTTAAACAAACTTATCAAAGAAATTTTTATATTATATTGCATAGGAGATAGAGCTTTTTGAAATTGTTTTACACTTTTAAACACTATTTCTTTATATTATACTACCAAGCAAACATTTTTTCTTTATTTTTATTCTCTTTATATATTTTTTAGGGCCTGTTTTTATAAAACAAAACCTTCTTACATATAGGTTTCGTTTTCAAACGATAAAGCTTTAAATTTGGTATTTATAAAACATTTAAAAATTTTCGTTTTTTTTTTCATTCTGAAGTATAGAAAGCTTTACACACTCAAAAAATGATGTGTGTTAAGTCAACTGAAAAAAACAAATAATTGAAAATTCAGTTAAACTGGAATAATTTTAATTTATTTTAAATGTTAAAAAATCAACCGAATAAAATCCGTAAAACAAATATTTTTTCTTTAATTTAAACTTGCAAAAATAAACTGCACGTTCCGTTGGAATTATTGATTTTACATTTGTTTTTTTTTTTTAATGTTAATCCAATAAATGTAACAACAAATAGCATTGAAATCAACGAAATTTCCGTCGTTTTTGCTATTTTTACTTTAAGAAAGTAACTAAAAATTATGCAAATATAAACATATTTCCTTTATATTCAGTCAGATATATTTCAAATAATAAAGAAAATGTCCAAAAAAAGTTTAATGCAACGTAAAATCAGTTTTTACGTGTAGTTTGTTTTAAAAATAAACGTTAAAATCAGTTAAATAATTTTTTCTCTTCATTTAAAATTGTTTATTCATTTAGATATAATTTTACTTTTTAATTTTTTAATAAACTATAATCAGTCATTGTAAAAATATTTTGAGTGTAAAAACCACAAATAAATTAAAAAATTTAAAGCTCTTTTTTGTCACTCACATGAAAAATACTAAAACGTAAATGTGTTTTCTTTCGTCTTTTTACGAAAGAACATAATATTTCATTTTATAAAAACTTGAATAAAAAAACGTTTGCTTAAAATAAAACATTTAAAATTTGTAAATTTCAAGACAAAAAGCTATGTTCAAGGCTTTTACGGCAACTCAAGCTGTGATTATATCACAATAAAACTTTTTAGAATAACTCTTCTCCTTAAAGACAAATTTTATTCACTATTAGAATGGGTAATACATAAAACTATTTGTCCTGCTCCAACAAAACAAAAAAACCAATTATTAATCAAAAAAAGCTTTATTCCACAAAATCGCGTTTCTATGGGACCTGCTTTTAGCTTTAATTTACTTTCTGTGGCTTCATAAAAAGATTGGACCATACGAAAAACTTGTTTTGATTGGGACAACCTTTAATTTGTATATTTGTATAAGGGTTAAGAAAATACGGCCATAAAAATAAAAGTGTCCCAATATTTTATTTTCAACTTTAAATTATTATGTTTTGTAGCGGTCACAACCATATACTTTCTGTAAAAGTTCAAATGTACGACAGAAAGATAATGCCCTGTAACAGATGGACAGACCGATATTTTAGCGATTTTGAGGATTATATTTCTAGCCTTTAGGATCGAAACATTTTAGGGTTTCATATGTTACTTTATTTTATATACTAATGATTAAAACAACAAACTCTGTTGGAAGCAACTATTGTTTGCGCTTGTTTACTCTTAAACAAATTTGTAACAAATAATTATTTGGCAAAAAAAATATTTTCCGATGTGGTCGCATTAGGCACATTTTCATTTGCCGGAAAATAATTTTGTTTGCCAAGAAGCAGCTGTTGTGCTGTCTGCCTATCAATAATATTTTATAGCAGACAAATATTTGACGATTTTAGTATAATGTTTGCCTAATGTGACCGTACCTTTAGATTCAATTAAAAGCTTTTTAGAACACAGATGGAAAGAAAAAACTTTGTTCTTTGGGAATTAACATTCTTATAGAAAGCTTTTGTAGTCGTGAAAATATTATTAAATTAAAAATTCCCATACATGCATATTTTCAGCATAACTTGTAATATAACCTCAGCAAGCAACTCTCAATTTGTTGCTATTCTTTTTGTTTTTTTGTTTATGGAAGCTTCTTGCATGTCTGCAGAAAACACTCAATATATTGCACATATGTATACAAATATCTTGGAAATATTTCAGCCATTTGTAGAGAGTTAAGCTGAATGTCCATACAACGCGTTCTATGCGCACACGCTTTACACGCGTCTGTCAAAAAAGTAAGATCAGTGTAATTGTATGAGACAAGTTACAACCACATCGCATAGAATGCTTAAGTCGCATATAACGCATGAAGAAGGTTTACTTTCTACTTTTCTACGCTTCGCAAGCGCCATAAAAAATGTCAGCTGCTTTCATAGCCAAGGATGGTAAATTATATTCTATTTATAATGCTATCGATAAATATGTTTGTGTCATTGATTACTTTTTTAAGTATTTTTGTATTAAAAAGGTTTTTTTTTCTTAAAAAAAAAGCATTTTGTAATAAAGTTAACAAATATTTTAATGTATAAAATTCATTAAAATACATTTTTACAACAATTCTTTAATCAAAGAAAATTCATTTTAGTTGTCGATTACTTTTACGTACTTAGTCTCATCTCTGTTATGTTTATTTAATTAAATCAATTTATTAAACAACTGTAATTCAGAAGCTAATTAATGATTTTTGCACCAAATACTATGTGCATAAACTTAGTGAATTCCAAAAATTCTTTTAAAATTCCTTTTTCAGTCTCTATTATAGCAAAAATTATTTTTAATTCATTTACACTACAGCTGCTCAAAATAAAAACTTGGCGCATAAAAAGCGTTGCATGTAACTTGAAGTTAGAAAAGTATAGAACGCGTATAAAGTATGAAAAGCATACAAAGCGCGTACGCGTAGAACGCGTGGTATGGACTTTCAGCTTTAGGCTGATTGACCCAAAATTTGACATGTTCATAGCTGAGCAGTACCTCAAGTAATATATAAAAGTTTTATGTATATGTGTAAGCTAACTACCTAACTAGCCCTTTACAAAAACAGAGTTATTTCCATAATATTTTAATTCTGTCACACTGAGCATTGGGGAAGACGATATTGCATTTCTGTTATGACGAATCATTTCAAAATTTTTAGCATCAGGTTAATTCATATGATTGCCCCTTGTGTGCTTGATTGAAGGCCCTAAAAGAATTTCGAGAAATAGATAACCAGCTGAAGTATAAAAAAAATTTTATTCGAATGATTCAAAGATTTATTGGAACTGGTGTTACCATATATGTATGTACATATTCGTAAATAGGACACAAACATGCGCATGGCTATACCAGCTCGTAAACGCTTAGCTGCTTCACTTCACTTTCTAGCTTCCGGAGATAGTCTTTCGCTTTTTTTTCGCAATGCACAAACCACGATATTCATACGGGCTGTTTGTAATGCGATTTAGAAACCCTTGAAACTTGTATACTTAAAAGTACAACAATAATAAAAAAAAAAATTATTTATAATAGAAATTGAATTGTCGCGTATTGGTAACGACTATTGCCGCACAAGAACACAATAAATATTGACGCATTTTTATCATTTCTATTACCACAAGGTTGCTTGTTGGCCAGTCACACGATAGGCGCACCAGAGTTGCATTTTATTGGGCAAAACTAGCACAATATCGGCCTCCATTGCCGCATATGCTAATTGATTGTGAAATCATATAATTGGGGCATAACATAAGGCAATATTTGGTGCATTGTGACAATTGTGTGAGCCCACCTTTCGTTTTTAATTTTTACGCTAAAAAAGTATAAACTTTTCTACAATTAGGTATTTTTTTGTTAAGTATTGCACTTGACTGAAACGAAAAAAAGGAAATTTAAGAAAAATTAATATGTTGTAGTGTTCAAGATAATTTCTGGTGTTTAATACACTTCTTGATTTTATGTCCATAATTATCGGAAAAACTATTTTAGTTCCTAGACAATTATTTTTGATAATTTTTTTTTTATTGACCTCATGTTTTACTTTCCGATTGTAATTTTTAAAGTTTTTTTTGTAGCGTTTCGCGCGAAAATACAGCAGCCTATGTTGAAATTAATAGTTTTCAAGTTTCCTGCGTCGATGTTAAAGCTGACTTGCTAAAATATTTTAAGCAAAGAAGTATACTTACCCAATTTTACGCAAGCCAGCTATACAGCTGTCTGTTAAAAGAGCATTTTTAGTGAATTAATCTAGAAAGTATGCTAGTGGGGTAGCTGGTCGTAGGTCAATTCATATATTATGACCATATGGACTATACAATTGTACACCTGTGAATTTTCTTGACGAAACGGCAATCGCGGCCATAGTATTTATTTATTTATATATTTATTTATTGAAATTTTGTAATAACAAAAGCCGTCATATGGCCAGTGTTGCATTGACAATTGCTCCACTGGAAACACAAAAAATCCCGTAACTGTCAAATTTGCCCTTGTATTCGTTATGCACTTTTACATTTCTTACAAAATAGTACTTCCACCTGGCATTTCTTCTTGTTTTACCGATAATTTTAGATTTTGAGGATGTATGTACACCCAATTCTGTTTTTACACGGTTTTGATTTAACACGGTTCGAAAATAAAAAAAAATATTTTTTTTACACGATTTTATTCCATTCAAACTCTTTTGAGCTTAGATTTTATTTGTAAAATTTAAGTTTTGCGAAATATTTTCATATCAAAATTTAGAGGAATTCCCTTTTTGTGCATACCAGCATTTTTACTTGCTAGAGCAATTGAAATGTGTTAATATTTTGTGAACTATCGAAGCATCTCTAAAAGAAGAAGTCGAGAATTACAAATAAAAAACTACAACATAAAGTCATTTCTTTAGAAAATAAAACTGAAATTTTAGATCGCTTTCGAAATGGAGAAGGCTCTTGGCAAAAAGTCACTATAAAAAAATTAAAATTCATTAGGCATTCGTTGATTTCAGGAACGAAACTATCTGTTAAGTCTTCATCATACACTAAAGATGCAAATAAACGGTGCATTATATGTACATGCATATATGTATGTGTAAAAATAAACATGATTTCTTGTTCTTAAAAAAATTCTCGTTTTTCGCTAATTTTATTAGGTTTTGGAGATAAGGAACCAATCACATATTTTTGTATGTGATCAATGTCTTTTTCTACACGGTTTCTTTTTTACACGGATTTTTCTGGAACCATTCTACCGTGTAAAAACAGAATTAAGTGTATTTATATTTTTGAAAGTTGAAAATATTTTTGCTTTTGTCACACTGTATAACAGATATTAGTACACTGAAGCAGTAGAATAGAACTTACGATAGCTTTTTATGCGGTTGTTTTGCACCTGGCAATTTAATGTTCAAGAAGCTTTAAGCTTAAAACTCTAATATTATTATGTGTCCCACTGAAATTAGGTACATTTATCGTTATTGAAATTATTAACCAATTAAGCTTTTGCAACCACAAATATGTTTTAATGGAAAATTATTTTGGCATTGACAATATACTAGACAAATAAGGAGTATAGAATCTTTTAAGCTATCATACAAGAATTTATATATAAAACAAATACAACAGTTTTTTGTTGCTTGTTTCGTGAATAGTATGAAATTAAATCTTTTTTATCTTTAAAATGAGCTTTTACTCAACCTACTACCAAAGAGTAGTAGTACTTTGTGCTACTACGGCTTATAAAACTGGAATTTGAATACATTTCAGACTCGAGCACACATGCAAAAAAGCGATATATTCCTATTTGTATAATTTTGTAGCTAAAAAAAACTGCCATTATTATAACTCGCCGAAAGCTAAAAAAGTTGTAGATAAGTAGTTTTCCCTTATCATAGGTAAGCTAAAAATAAACTTTAACTATGACGTACTTTAAAGGCAAGATATAGTAACGCGTTTTTGTAACGAAAAACTACTTATGTCTCGGATGAAATCCTAACTTTAGCTATTGGCAAATTATAATAATGGATCTTAGAGATAGAATTGTTTTTTAGTTATATTTGAAATCCGGGAGTCAAAGGAATATATATATATATATATATAAATATATATATATATATATATATATATATATATATATATATATATATATATATATATATATTTATATAAACTTTCTATAAAATCTGAAGTATTGATTTTGAGTGCCATGTTGATTTGACATAAAACAAACCATGGGTGATTCCCATTTACAATACAATGGCCCATAATCATAGTCAACAATAAAGTACACTTTAAGAAATAAAAAGTTTACTTTTGTTAAAACTAACAATTTTGTTAACTATAGATAAGTAAAAGTATACTTTTAACTCAAAAGCATGTTAAAACAAGCTGAAGTTCTTTTTAACCAATTTAGCATCACTCTAAGTCACACAGCTGATTGCCGCATAAAACAAAAACTAAAAAAACAAAAAAAAACTAATATTTAGAAAAATTGTTAATTGTGTTTTTTATTTCATAAAAAAAAGTGAAAAATGGAAAATATTTTACAAGGTTTTGCATTACTTGAGGATTTAGAGGAGGTAAGGAAGCCCAAAATTTAATGGTCGCAGCACTTTTCTAGCGCTAACTTTCTATCACGACCAAAATCCGCTGAAGCCATAGCATTATATATCGATTTCCATGCGTCCTTTTTTTGAGAATCATTGACGCGTCATTGCCCCTGTGCTCTATTACATCAATATTCATATTTATACATTGCCGCAAATATTCTTTTTCAGCTGAGCTCCAGTTTGCCTCTCTTTCTCGTGGCTGCTTTTGCTCCTGCTAAAAACTCGTAATGTAATTAATTGTAAAATAAAGTATCAAATAATTGACTTACCTTTTCTATGTATTTTAGTTATTTTCCTTAATTTTAGTTATTGTTTTATTTAATTTTACAATATATGTAAATAATAAAAAACAAAAAGTAAACGGCCATTTTTTCTGTTTTTTTCTTTTTTGTTTAGAGATGCCATCTGCTTGTATTCTATTGCAGATTGTATGAAAACATTTCTTGCTTTTGATGTGGTACCCACTTTAACTTGGTTTAATTTTGACTATAGTTGCCAACTCATTTAAAGCAATTCTTTAATTTAAAGTTGTTTTTAAAAAGAACCGACATTAGTGTTTGACTGAACTTTAATCTACACTTACAACATATGAATTCGAGGACAAGATCCATTTGTGCATGATTTGAAATGAGTGGACGTAAAATTTTGTGTCAAAATCAGTATATGATAATCATGTCAAGATAAAACCTTTTAAAAATATAATTTTTTTAAAGTCCGTTAGCCTAAGGGTTAATTTAAGTCGTCCGTTGAGTGCGACCTTAAGTAGAACCTTTGTGTGTTCTATATTACTCGACCTTACCAACTCTGATTCTAAAAGTATGGGTAAATTTCTCGCCGTCATTCCGACTACAAAGCCGTCAATGGAGAATAGGTGCAGAATGATGTCCATAGATGCTTGAGGTGTACTTATCTTTGCACCTGTGATCCACGGAGCACATCTCTGGACCTTGGCATGAGTGTTCCTATGAGACTCCGTTCTCAATGCTTCCCACTGTTGTGTTAGGTTTTATGTTTAAATCCACAATGACTTGATATTTTATGCCATATTTCATTATACTGTTACAATATTTGCCAACTTAAACTTTAAATCTAAAACGCTATGGCTCTATGTTTACATATATCATACCACCCACCAAATGAAGCATCCATATGAAACAGTGAATCATACAACCGACGTGTAAGTCCAATTTACAACCTTTGTTCGTAGTCCCCAATTGCTACCTATAGAGTTAATATAGGCGTAGTAGACATTTAGATTCTTCTTTAGTCTTTCCTGAATGTTCCTACTCCAGTTCAGTTTACTATCTAGATGAACTCCTAGGTACTTAGCCTCATTTTACGTGGTCTGAAACCTACCACCTTGTATCTCCTGGTGGAAAGAACTAAGTCAGTTTTTTCACCGTTAAGCCGCAAAACCTTGCTCAAGGCCCAGGAAGAGAGTGCTCCAAGCGCAGCTTGCATGACTTCACTGATGGTAAAGAGAAATTTCCCCTTTACCAGTATCACCACGTCGCAATATGACGTTCACCTCCCAGGTCCGAGTTGATAATTCTGCTGCTGAACATACAAATAATCTACTACACTATGAAGTCCTGGATGTTAAGATATTCTAGTGATTCCCTAGTAGCCTTTAGTTTGACATTGTTGAAAGCTTCCTCAATATATAAAAACGCCGCTAACGTATACTACCCTGCAAACCGCACTTTATATACCCAACCAAATTATGAAGCGCACTCTCAACTAGATTACCGTTAAAGTAAGCATGTTGATTATGTGCTCTAGAGTTTTCAGAAGAAAAGACGATAGGCTAATCACTTTGAAGTCCTTTGGCTTCGAGTGGCTTGCCTTACTGGCCTTGGGTATAAAATTACCCGAACCTCTCTCCACCATTTCGGTATGACACCTCTATCAAAAGAGTCTCTTAACAGCATCAATATATGTGCTGAAACATTCTTCATCATGGATGAAAAAATACCAGCCCGGGAAATGGTTATCCATGAGTAGCTCCATAGTCTCAGAGCTAGAACGTGCCAACATGGAGTCGCTAGTATGCTTTCCTTGACGACAATTGTGGCGGCGGAAGAGGTAGAGCAAAAATTAGGGATACAAAATTTTACTCAAGCAATGGTAACTAACTCAAATTTATACTTTAATATTTTATTCTTTACCGACATTCCCCCAGGGGTTCCAATTGTCACTTAAGGAATGGCAAATGCTTTGACGCGGTTCACTCGGGGAAAATAGGGGCACCAGACGCTAGGGTTCCTAGAACCTAAATCTGGAAGAAAAGGTCTGTGTCTTAAAACGCACGGGTCCACTTTGAGGCCCGACCAATGCCCAAAGAACTGGTACCACGGTAATCGGTAGCCCCACAGAGTGCCTATCCTCTCTGTGACCGGTTGTTGGTGAGGTCCCCTTTGGGGGTACACGTGGTGGTTGTGGTTTAAGATCGATTTATGTAGGTATGGTACAAGGTCGATCAGGTGTGCTGTTGCACTCTCAACAGACGGAGATTGGATAGTCTCCAAACCCCTAAACAAGAGGCTATAATATGGAATCTAGGCTTGCCTTGGTTAAGGCTTGCAATATTATATAAATTGCTACTCATTATGACTGTATCGCACACAAATTGCAATTGGCGGCAACGTCATATTGTAAAGTGTTGTTATACTACACAATGGGGGCGCTAGTCTACGCTTACATTTCACTCGGTGGTAAGACCACCGTGGGATTAGGCCAACCGGCAGGTGCCCATGTTAATCTTGTTCCACATCTTCACAGACTACATATTTCTACAAGCTAAAATGAACATCGGAGAACACTGCTGACATTCCTGCAATTTATATGAAAGACCAGCTGTAGAATTACAATTTAGAAGGTAGATGAGAAAAATATGCTCTCGTAAAGCTTAAGTGAGTTAATAATCATCCACAAGCTATGTATGTACACACTTTGACCTATCTTGAAATATTTATGAGCGAAACCAATGAGCAAAACAAAATATTTAAATATGTTAAATTGTACATACTTATATTAACCCCCATATTTGTAAAAAATAAAACTTATTTGAAATGTATTTTAAAACAACTTTTGTTTGTTGTTTGAAAAGTTTATTCTAAAATAGATTTCAAATATACATACATACATACATACATACATACATACATACATACATACATACATACATACATACATACATACATATTTTATTTTGTGTAAATATGGGGATAAATACCCTGAAGGAAACCTGGGGGCAATGTCACCACTTTTTTCAGCTATTATGGTCTCTTTGGCGACATTGTCAACAAGTCGTCTACTTTTTTATATTTCAAAAAATATGTTTATTTTAAATATTCAAAAAATCAATATAAATTGTGTTTCAAATCATCAAATCGGCATAACACCTTACTGGACATTCTGGCGGAGTATAAAGTTTTGCTAGACAGAATTGTTAAGTAAAATATGGTTGCTACAAACCTTATTTTTTCCAAGTAGGAGTGAGTAAAAATTAAAAGAACTGGACGCTATTTTAGACATTAGAAAAAAAGAGATTGCGTGATTATCCAAATGTGTTTAAAGTTTTAATAGGTAAACAGTTTGTTGTTTGTTGTGTAATATTTTGACAATTTTATTTTTTTTTTTTTTTCATAATATTTAGATGTTATTTAAACTTTTAGTGAATTTTTGGATAAAACGAAAACAAATGGATGAAGACACTTCAAACAAAGATTAATTTTTAACATTTCATCAACTGAAATTATTTATAATCATACTCTTAACAATCTTATTGAATTGTTCGTAATAATTAATTTTAACTTTTTTAACTTATATTTTCATAGTCTTAACGACCTTATTGAATTGTTCATATCAACATACGAAAAATTTAAATATTTAGATTTTATATAAAATGAAATTTTATAATCAAGCTTAAGTTCGTTTTTATTCTCTCTAAGAAAGAATTAATTAATAATAATTAAAATTTTCAAAATTAAAAATCGCAAAGCACCGCGCAATCTTGTTTACTCAACAAAGTTTTGTTTGATACTAGATTAGTGTTAACCAGTGTTGGGATTTGTGGTACAATTGTACCAAATTTGGTACAATCGACAAATCAGTGGTACGCTGGTTCACTTCATGCTTTTCTGGTACAATTTCATATAAAATTTAATCAATAATTTTTTTTTTTTTTTTTAACCAAATATTATTTTACATTTCTAACTTCATAGTTCTCCAACCTTGTCTAGAACTGACTAAAATGCAACATTCTTGGTTTATGTTTAGGATTTTTATTATTTACTCTGCTAACCGGCAGTATCCGACTGACAAATTTTTTCATTCATTCTAGTGAGAAATCGTAAGGGTTTTTGGTATACTTAATAGGATTAAAATCCGGTGATTTTGGTGAAAAACTTGATATCAATTGGAGAACCTCACAAATTTATGAACCTCACACCAATCAATTTTTTTAGAGCTTGGCATTTCTTCAATTTTTGTCCGATTTTTCAAAATATTTCATATTTAGTTTTAGTACATTTTTTGAAGTTTTTTTTTCGTAGATAGCGAGCAAAATTTTAGATATTGTTTAAAAATATGATATCTTTTCTGAATTAACAACCAGATGATTTTTTGTGTATTTTAGCCTTTAGTAAAGGGCCATCAATCAATTTTTTTTTTTTAATAAATTCTTAAGGAATATATATAAAAATTTTGCATTTCAAACCAAATTTCACGTAAAAGTGATGATCCTTTAAGAATATGGAGGTCCTTTAATTTGATTTATTTTACTTCGAAATTTTCACATTAGCCTATATGTTCTAATATAGCAAAGGGGTCGGAAAATGAAGACTGCTGTAAAATAGCTATATGTACATATTCCCAATTATTGCTGAAAATATTTGATGAACCCTAGTCCATATGTGGACTTTATGGGCCTAAAGATTCCCATTTTGGGATTTTTGGCATTTATTTTAGGAACATCGGGACTTCCTTTACCTTAACGTTTAAAATTTGTAACGCTTTGATTTTCGTTAACTATTATCCACAGAAAAGAAATTCAAGGAATCATCAAGGAATCAAGGTCAAACGATGATATCGTTTTAAAATACCCTAGTATTAAAGATTTGACTAACATGTTTAATTGTCGAGCTTCGGTATGTTGGTACAATTAATGCTGATTTGGTACAATTTTATCAGTGGGACGGTACAAATTAAGCATTGTCAGATCCCAACACTGGTGTTAACTAAAAACGAATGTTGGGAGTAAAATAAATAAACAAAAAGTAACTTTCATTGCTAACCGAAGGTTGGCTGAAGTAACAACAACATACGTAGAAGGTGGTAAATATTAAAAGTAAAAATATTCAACAAGAGGGAAGCTTGAGGTAGTAGTAGACTTCGTTCTCACCAACTGACGATTGATAATTGAATACATGTTTTCTCGTATTCCTTTATCTGGGTTTGGTTGGTTAAATAGATGATGCTTATAACTAAAACAATACCCTAAGTAGATTAGATACAACAGTGCTGATAACGGACGTGGCTGTCTAGAAAAATTAAATCTTCCCAATTTTTCTTTAATATTATCACCTAATTTGTAATTTAATTAATTCTTTCTTAGAGAGAATAAAAACGAACTTAAGCTTGATTATAAAATTTCATTGTATGTAATACATAAACAGTTCGACTAATAATAATTAAAATTTAGATTTTATGTTAGAAATCTGTTATGAATTTGTACTTTTTAGTCATTTATTTATTTTTTAATAAAACCACAAAAATTAAGAAAATATGCATTTTCATTGTCCAATCTATTTCAGAAAAGTACCAAAAGTGTAGACTAGAACTATTAAAATGTACTACTGAATCACTTGTTCCAATGACTACATATGGTCCCAAAAGACCTACCTAGTCAATAGTACCAAAGTCAGTAGTAGATTTTCAATGACATGCACATGTTAAATGTCTATATTAAATAGCATTGTCTGGGGTATTATGACACTAATACTGGTGACTAGTCAGTACAGATTCATTATTGACATTTCCTGCAGGGTTTGTATGTATGTATGTATGTATGTATGTATGTATGTATGTATGTATGTGTGCATGTATGCATGTCTGTAAGTATGTTTATTTTTTAAATAAAAAGTTGTGGTATGCAAAGATAATGGTTGTATCCAACCATTTTTAAAGATAATAATTACACTTATTTTTGTTAAACGACAAAGAATAAAATTAAATGTCAAAATGAAGTCACGACCTGCCTCAATTCTTAAAAGAAAACAGAATAAAAAGAGGCCAAGAAATATTTTACACAAAATTTATATTTGAGATGTGTTTAAAAAAATAAGGGAACTTTTAAAACTTTAGCATTGTCGGATTGCGAACAAAAAGGCTATTTGTACACATTTTTCGATCCTTAAAATTCCAGCTTGGGTAATTAAACGAATTACTATTATTAAGCGCTAGTCACTAGCCCTTACGCTCGACTTCAAACTGCCGACCTTCTTCCTCGTTAGTAGTCACTACTGGACATTCCCACACAATATGCGCTATCGTCTCAACCTCTTTTAGGCATACTATGGAGAATTGTGGTCTATGATTTTTGTTTTATTCAGAAGTTTCCATGTCCTGTCACTTAAACAGGTATCTAGCGTAATGTATCCTGATTGCATCCAATCAACTTTGTGGACAAGGAATGATGGCCTCACGAGTTCCCTTAGAGATTAGACCGTTCACGTCCTGCGAGGCTTTTTGGTTTGTGTCTTTCGAACTCCTCCATTGGCCAAAGCAACAAACCGGAGATCTTTCAGAGAAAAACCTCTCCTTGGCCCTTCTTGACAGATTATCTTAGTAATGTTTGTTTTCAATAAAAATTAAATTTGTAAAATTCCTAAAAGTAATAGAGAAAATTTGTCCAACCAAACAGGATTTCATACGCATAACTAAGTCTTCATTAAAACTAGGAATCTACGAATTTCTAGAGATTGCATAACAGCTATAAAGCTTTCCCAGGGCTTCGCTGCCCTAGTTTATGCTCATCTACTGTCGATTACGGTACATTTTTAATTGGAGAGTGTAACTTCTCTACGTTCGCCAAATTTAGCCAGAGAAAAACCTAGACTCGAGCAAAAATATCTTATTTCCAAGCAAAAGTTGAGAAAAAGGACTGAAAGTACGCCAATTTTTTGCCGATTTAAACACGATTGTACAACAGATGGCACTGTTTTAAAATAATGACAAAATATGAATTATTTACTGCCAAATAGCCAATTGAATAAAATTTGTATTTGATTTGTATTTCTACTTTATGGAATTACATTGTTTTTCAAATATTTTAAACACCAGAACTTTACAATAATTTTTAGAATATTAGAATTTATATATCAAATTTTATATAATTTAAATATAAAATTATAAACATCGAACAAAATATTGTCAGGACGCACACAACGTGTGTGAGCACAGCTAGTTTTTATATATTTCCCAGATGGCTTTGTATTGAAGGGCGATGATTTCAAAGTGGCTAAATGTTAAAGAAAAATAAAGATTTTTTAATAACTTGTAAATATAATTCTTATTATTGTTTGAACACATCTCGTAATTGAGCAAACCCATACATACATATGTACATAGATACAAGCAAACATGTAATATAGTCATGACAGTTGAATACAGCTAAGAAAACATAAGAATGAAAGAACATCAACAAACCGAACGTGTTTAAATTTTAAAGTTTTTGAGAAAACAAACAAATAGCGGCTATACGAATACACACAATTGCACGAAACCACGAAATTAAAAAAACAACAACAAGAAAGTATTTAAATTGGTAAAAATGTCTTCTGCTGGGATAACGACAAAAAAAATATTTACACACACGCACATTAATACAGCAATAACAGTTACGTTGTCATCAGTATCCTGTTTTCATGTTTTTAACATTGATAAACACATGGATTTAAGCAGATTTTTTTTTCTTCCATAAACATGTTGTGTTTTGTTTGATAACAAACTTAAAGGATTTCAAAGAGGTTGTCACTCAACATGTTGTATTGGTTCTTGCATTCAAATGTTGCAACTCAACCATGATTATGAAGTTTGTAACTTCACGTCGTGTCAGCATGTAAAAATATAGCAAAAGGTATATCACTTCAAATTATTTTTGGATCAGTTAAATGTAAACTTTTGAACGATTCGGTTATTTAAACGCAGCACAACTAAAACATTTCAAAAAGGATTAACAAACAAAAAGGATTACAATAAAAATAGTTAAAGCAAATTAAAATAAAAAAAAAAACGGTGTTAAAGCGAGTGAAATAATTAAAAGCAATTCAAATATTATTATGAGTTAAAGTTAAATAAAAAATATATTTCAATAATAAAAGAATACTAAATTTATAATGTAGAATTAAGTGAAGACATTTTTCTTATTGAATGCTAAAATGATAGTTATTTTCCATAATAAACTTCTAATAAAATAAAAAAATATTTACTGATAAAAAAGCGAAAAATTAAATAAGGTAATTAATGTTAAATACGACTTATAAAGCGCTATTTGGGCTTTAAGTATTAAAATAATAATAGCAAAATATCAAAATTAAAAAAATTAAATACAAAGGATGATCCACAGAACACAAAGGATGATCCATATTTTACTTAAGATTTTAATTAAATAGAACACACACTACATTTTCTTATATAATTATGTGGACATTGAACAAACAGTCGTTGCTGCGGCTTTGCAGGATGTGCCTGTCGAAATTTTGTTGCATAAATATGACTAAATTTAACTTATTTTCCTAATTCAATGTATTTATATTCTGGTTGCCACAAACACTGAATGGTGGTACATCACACAATCTAGGGCGCAAAACTGAATATTTAGAAAATACTTCATGCAGTACTTGAATTGTTTCTCGGTCCAATTTTTTTCTTGTTTAGAGTGCAAAGTCCTTGCTGCATAAATGTCGGCCAATTCAAATCTGGCTTAATTTTTGAAGCAAACTTTAAACGCTTTACTTAACATAAATTTTGCAAACTCATTTTACAAACACATTGTAAGGCAGCATACGTTTCTCAAAAGCACATTCCGAATAAACAGTTAATATTTTCTTCATATTAATCACTTTAAATTGTACAATATAACTAATTTGCTTTGCATCTTTCGTCTCGCAAATAACATGAGTGCACACTACATGTGAAACTATATATATATATATATATATATATATATATATATATGTTTGTTTTTCTGTTTGTTTGTCGGAAAGCTATAGCTGCCTAAACCAGTGAAACGATCTTTCTGAAATTTTCAGTTTGTTAGCAGATATACGATTGGTAAAATATGATACTTATTTTTTGGATATTCGACGTGGGCGTGGCACCTCTGAAACAAAGTAAATGTTTATCATCGTGTCGCTTGGTAATAGATAAATTTGCACCAGTAACCCTTATGTTAACATATGTACATAGCTTAGAGAAAGGATTGGAGTAGTCGGCATGGTACTTCCCATATAACGTGAATAATTATTATCGAGTTGCTGACGAACTACAATAGTTATAACCTTTGCACAATTAACCCTCATGCTAATGCGCATAGTGTGTCAAAATACAGAATGAATTGGAAGAGTGGGCGTGGAGCCTCGCATACAAAGTGAAAAATAATTATCGTGTAAATAGAGAACTATAATAGGTATGGTCTTGAAAGTGGGTTCAAATAACCAACATACTCTGAATTGGGACATTGAGCGTGCTACCCCATACAAAGTAAAAAATTTGTATCCTATATTTAGAGAACTGCAATAGGTAGCGCCTTACAATTTTGCGTCAGTATACCCCATATTAAGATAAATTGTGCAGAGAAACACACACTGGATACATAGAGCCTTGAAACGTTGCACGAGTAACCCTTATACTAATGCTCATATTCCAGCAAAATACAAGCTGGGTTGCCGCAGTGGGAGTGGTACTTCCTGTATAAAGTGAAAAATTATTACGTATTCCGATTCGAAAAGGAAATCATTCGAATTTGTATGACTTTAACATTGTGTTTCGAAAAAGATTTCTTTCGAATTGAAATACGTAATAACTTCCCAGGTAGAGTCTTGAAAATTTGAACAAGTAACCCTCATACTAATATAATAATAAGTCTAGCAAAATACAGACTGGAATAGGATAGTGGGAGTGGTAGTGGCACCTACCATAAAATGTAAAAAATTATTATAGTGTTAATACGTATAGTCTAGCAAAAATCCAAATCCAATCTGTTATTGAATGGGAACAGTGGGCGTTGTACCTTGCAAACTAAAACATTTTTGATATGATAATAGCGTGCATTTGTGCGCTAAAGATTGGCCATACTTTTCTCTTAGTAATTTTTGTGGATGGGTGTAGCGAAGCGCACCGGGAATAGCTAGTATAATATAAAGAATAACAATTAAATATTATATACTTATATATGTAAATCCTTTCCACTTGTGGTGAAAGGTACAATACTAGAACTAAGTTTATTCGGAAACAAAAAAAAATTCATGTTAGACATAAAAATATTAAAAAAAAAATCAGGCAGATTCGCTGTAATAATTTCACACCTTAAAACTACATAAAAAACATACCGATAATAGCAATACTCATAAATTATGTACATAAATTTAATAATTCTTTATGAAGAACAAGATTGGTGAGGATAATAAAGCTAAAGTTATCAGCAAATAAAAACCAAAAAAAGATCTATTAATTTTCTCGAGCAAACAAAAATATAAAGAAAAACGGAAATAAATAAACATGTGGCATCACACTCTTTACTACTAGACACATAACATATAATCGATTACTCAGGAGATATTTGAATAAAGGAGTCGCATTATTTACTCATGAAAAATGTAAAACAATGTATTAAAATTTTTCGAAAATTGTTGGTAAAATATTATTATAACTTGCCAATAGCTAAAGTTAGGAATCATTTTTTCATTATTATAACGAGGATAATGCTCATTACTATAACATGTCCTTAAAGTACACGATAGTTAAAAGGTATTTTTAGCTTACTTATAATGATGAAAAACTATTTATCGCACCAACAAAATCCTAACTTTAGCTATTGGCAAGTTATAATAATGGGCCTTAATACTCTATAATACTGGTATGCACAAAATTTCTCCCTGAACATAAACATGTGGAATATAGTGATCAAATACGCTTTCAGTTTTTAGCGTATCACGTAAAAATTCCATTTATGGGCATGGCTAATATTTTCCTTTAAACAAGGCGACCATGCTAACTTATTTCTAAATAACACTTTAACGGATTGTTCGATTTTAATAATTGAAAATTTTAATAATTGAAACACCAAATGATTGATCAACTTTACATAATTTCTTTCGTTTTTAATTGTTTCAGAGTTATGCAGAAATTGGTGGCGAAAAAAATGAAAATATTATTTTTTTTTGTCTTCAAAGACTCGTAAAATAAAACTTAAATCGGTAAATGTTTTACATTCCTTATTCGGAAAGCTAGGTATACAAGGAATAAAAGAAGTGATAACTGATGAAAATCGATGCACAAATGTTGATTCTATTCACAATTAAGTGCAGGTATCTACTTTGGCAAACATGATGTAACACATTAGGATAATTTACTTTTGTTATAATAAAAAAAAACCTATTATTTTTTTTTTTTTTTTTTTGTTTCATATTTTATTTATTGCATCATCAATATAATTGAACTAACAATAATTAATTATATCTTAAATCTAAAATAAATAAATTTATGTAACGTATAAATTTGCACTTTTCTGTTTTTTTTTTTGTTTTCCAATTTTGTGTAATTTAAAACCTCCAAGAGCATCAGTCCACTTCCTTAAAAATGAAAAACAAAAAAAAACCTTTATTGGGTCACGTCGCGAAACGGTACGCACGTTCTGGAAGACTAGCTAGTTCGGCAGTGAAGGGCAGGGATCTTGTTTTGGCGTTCGACCGTGACAAATGTTACAAAAAAAATTAACGTGCGATTGTGTTTCCCTGATTTATTTTTAAATACATCTTAAATATATTTTTGAGTTCACGACTTATAATAATAGCTCAGATGTTTTAGCTACAAGCCTCTAAACCCACCACACCATGTTTTTCAATGGCTTTAAAATTATTTTATAAAAAAACATAACTTCTGATCCCACCATGGTTTATGGCGTACTCATTAAGCCACGTTAAAAAACATATGTAAATTTAAAAAAAATAAAAGACACTATCTCAAAGATTTTAATAAAAAATTTTTTTTAAATATCAAAAGAAAATTTGTTAAAAAATTTCATGATTCATGATTGACACAAATTTAAAGCGTATGAAATACCCTTTAAAATGAGCTATTACTCAACTTTCTAGGACTTATAGAACTGGATTTAGCAAAAAAGCGACATTTTTCAATTTTGATAACTGTGTAGTGGAAAAACTGTAAGAGATAGAATTTTTTTAAAAATCATATTTGGATTCAGGGAGTCAAAGAATATAAACGAAAAAAGTTTCAATAAAATCTGAAGTAGTCATTTTGAGTGCCTTGTTGATTTGACGTGGAATTAACCACCTATTTTGTTACAAATACTTATTAACCATTTAAGAACCATATTAATAGAAATACCTTTTTCCTTCGCAAACAAAAATATGCTTGGAAATATTGTATTTTTTTTTTTTTGTAAATTATTTTTATGTATTTAAAAATGAATTAATAAATTTTAATATAAAACTTTAAAAGGCCTGGTAAAGTCGGTTGATATAATGGGTTTTTCTTATAAAATAATTTTAAAGCCATTAAAAAACATGGTGTGTGGGTTGAGAGTCTTGTAGCTAAAACATCTGAGCTATTATTATAAGTCGTGAAATCAAAAATATATTTAAGTTGTATTTAAAAATAAATCAGGCGTGATAGAAAAAATCTGTGAACAGATTTGGATTCAGCACACAAAAGTCAATTAAAATCACACAACAAGGTTCAAGCTTCCTTTTTCACTCCTTTTTTGGTCGATTTTATTGTTTTATACCAAAATTACAGACCAAAGTCCCACCCACTAAAAAAAATCGCGTGTCACAAAACTAGAATCCAATCAAAAGTTATGTATTTTTTACCGCCTTCTCGTCAAACTGCCTACTGTGCGGCGCACAGTGGCTGAAAATCGTTTTTCGTTGGCCAAAATTCTGTAACTTTTGAACCGATCAAAATATTGAAATAATTTTTTTTTAATGGATAGATATTTAGCTCAGCTTGATTCAGTTTTAATTACATTAAAATTGATTGAGGACTTTTTAAGGAATTCGAGGTCAAAGTTAAACATTTTAATTTTTTTAACTTTCAGAGTGAAATATGGGTTTATTCTGTGTGTAACATAGTAAAATATCCCTCTAAGATCCAAAAAAGTATATATATTCTTGATCAGTGATGAACTCTAAGACGATATAGCTATGTCCGTCTGTCCATACGTCCGTCTGTCCATACGGCCGTCCGTCCATTCGCCTGTCTGTATGAACACGATTCAGTTTAAACGAAAAGAGCTAGACCCTTGAAATTTGGTACATATATATCTTGAAGGATAGGACAGGCTAAGTTCGTAAATGGGCCAAATCGGACCAGTGGGAAAAAAATTCCCCTAAGAAGAACTAAACCAACCCCTGAAAAACTACACATTTTTACAAGTTTTTTTGTAAATTTGTTAAGCAAATGAAACATTTTTATGTCAAAGAAGGTTCAAGGTACCTTTACCCTGGAGCCAGAAAATCATAAAAATTTATTTTTGGACCCCGCCTCCTTTTTGTGGGCGTTTATATAGCATATTATATGAAAAATAGTGTCAATAATTAACAAATTGTATTACCTAAGCCCAGATTGCATAAAAAATTAACTTTTAAGCTTTCATGACGAATGGAAAATGTACTCGGATCTTCTGCGCTACCTTCAACTCACCCCCCCCCCCCCCAAAAAAAAAATTTTTTTTTTTTGGTTAAGCAACAAGAAAATATAATTTTTATTCATTTGACTTAAATATTAATTCCGTGAAATTTTCCTAGTATTGTGCTCTCTATAAAATATGTAATCCTTGTTCCTTTTTTCCTGAGCCTCCTCTGATAGATCTCCAAGTGGCACCAAATGATATTTAATGACATCTTCACCATGATAAAGGATTTTGTGAACTGTTGCAGACATATTTCTCCATGGGTAGTTAGTTGTATATATTTTTGCAGTTTCCTTAGCATAATCTCCAAATTTTCTACAGTCAATTTCTTCATTGCACGCAAGTACTTCTAGTATTATTTTAAATCTGAAAATAAGGTTGAAATCCACTCCTGTTATTTCAGATGCTGTTTCTGGATCTGAAAAGAATCTTCTTTCGGTATTGCCATCATTTGTATTGCCTGACCCTTGTTTTGGCTGATCTATAATCAGTCCACGTTTGCGATATTCATCTTGAACATGTTTCTTTTTTGAACTTCTTAACTCTTTGTTGGTCACGTTGTTTCTTATTGATCCTGAAGACCCGAAATCCAAATCATAACTGATTTTTAGTATGTGTTCCATAAGTCGTATTCTTGCGTGTAGTGGTGATAATCCAAATTCATATGCATCGGTATTATCTAATGATTTTGCTGGGACTTGGTTTAATTGGGTTGATGTTGCTTGGCATATAATGCAGCTGGATGCAGCCTTCGTGTTTGTCAAAGCCTGACCCACTTTTCCATCTATCATTGTTAGGACTATCTGGTAGCTTACTTCAATTTGCTGCCCATCTAACTGTAATTGTAATGGCTGTAGTGCTGTAACTTGGGCCTTGATATCACTAATTTCTTTATTAATAACATCATTTGTTTCTTTTTTGAATAGAAATTTGATTGGCCTGCAGTATTTCGTAGAAGATGGTGTCTCATTTTTCCAAATATCCATTGTTTGCGTTGTACTAGTCGAAGGCTCTGAATCTTCCAAAATCTTTTTCAATCGCAATGGTACAAATGATACCATGAACATATCTGAGTCAGAAATATTTTCACATACAGCTTGTTTATATTGTTTTTGTCCCGAAGAACCATCACATCCCCATTTACAAAAAAGAATTAACTTTGTGTTTCCGTATTTCTTCAACTCATTTCCTGTTATTGATTGCAGCAATCGTGCGGCTGTGTGATCAAGTAGAGATTGTAGTTGTACCTCTGCCGAAATTGGTGTGATTGTAATAGTGTCCTTTGATGGCAAACAGTCCATTTTAGCAGCGGTTATGTGATGATATGCTGGATATATATTTGAGCCTTTTTCAATCGCACGCTGTCTGAGTTTAATATATTGCTGTTTTGTTAATTTCAAATCCAGAAATAATGCTAATGCCTCCTCATTTGTGTACTGTATTGCATCTTTCGGAGTTGGTATACTTTTAAGAATCCGTTTTGTTCTCGATGGACTAGCTTTAACAACTTTTTCAATGATATCCACTTTTGTAAATTGGTTCTGTGATCGTAATTGATGTAGGAAAGATTATTTTATATTTGTAGAACCAAAGGCATCGTTAATATCTTTAAGCTTCCGCCTCTTCAATCTATCGCTGCAATTGTCCACTAATGATTTGCGTGGTCTTCCAGCCTTATCTTGCTTTGCTGTTTCTGCAGCGACAGTAAGTTGACCTTCTAACCACTTTGCACTTTTTATATAAAATTTTTGTTTACTGTACATAACTTCTTTGTAGCGTTTTTTTAGTGCTTTGACGCAATTATTTAATTGCTCTTGCATTTCGGTGCTACACGAATTTAAGTTTAATTTTATTTTAACGTAACTAAGGACATCTTCCTGATTTTTGTTTCTAAAATACACTTCGGCCAGTTCTTTATAACTGAAGCTCTCCATTTTCTTTTGAATATTTTTATTTGCGTTTGTTATGTTTTATCCGTACACTTAAAGGATTAAGTTATTACTGAGTAATCCCTTAACGAATCCATACTTTTATAAATTTTTAGATACATGTTCTTCACACACTGATCTTTAATTTCATAGCAGGTAAATTGAACAAAACTGCACTCATGCGTCAATATGGGGTTGTTTTTTAACTTTAGTGGTTTAATGTCGCAATTATTGTTCTAAAATTGTTTATGACTTTGGTTGACCCTTTGATAACAGGTAAATTTAGAAAGAGATCATATACTTCCTGTAGAGCCCATTGTGATAATTTTATTACTTATTTTTTGCTGATCAAAACAAATCCATTAAACCCTTTCGAAGGTATTATATTTATTTTTTTAGTTATACGTAGCCTAAACTAAAAAAATAAACTTTTAGGCAAAAAAGTGAAAATTTAATACACCATTGTATATGAATTTTTTTCGAGTAATTTGATTAAAATGAAAAAAGTGATCTACAGGCGGCTCGTGGCGGGTGCAAAAGTATATATAGCCTTAAAGAGGACACTTTCACCTTTCTCGTGCTTGTATACGTTTCTTGTTCCCTTTTGTTCCCTAGAAGTTCTATTCCACTAAAGTTTAAATTTGAGGAAAATATAGTAGTTTCATAAATATTTCATAACGCTCCTAATATCAAAGGCTAGAGCTATGTCTACTTACAACAACTAAAGACAATAATCCTACCAACATTATAAAAAAAACCGCAGACCATTATCGAAGATAGCTTGCGAGTAGTAACTATTTAATTTTGATAAAAAACCAAAGAAAAACACCTTTTTCTGAAATTAAAAAAAAAGTTGAGTTTGACAGCATGCCACGCCCACAATTATCAATATTTTAACATAATTTCTTAGCTACCTTAATTTGGATATATTAACTACAAAATGACGTCAAAATTTTAAAAATCGGTGACAAAAAAAAATTTACTTTTGGCCAACGAAAAACGATTTTCAGCCACTGTGCGGCGGTAAAATGAGTTGTACTAAAGTAAATTTGTGTGTTTAGAAAACTTTGAAAAACATATTATTTCGAACGAGAAAAAATTATAAACACCAATCGACTAAATCTATCGAGCTGAAGATAGATTAAAATTTCAATTTTTTTATTAATAAAGTTACGAAATTTTTTAAAGTGACATGAAAATGCATTGGTTTGCTAAATATTTAGCAAAGTGACAAAAACATACATTGTTGAAAGCTGGTATGCTACTGATTTAAAATTTTTACATGTTTTGTTCTCGTTGTGAGATTCTGGTTTAGATTCTGTATGTGGTCACAGACCCTTAGTGGTTTGCGTGGGGGCTCTATATTATAGAGTAACATATTTTTTTAATGCGTTTGATTCTTAAATAGAGCTTTAAACACACAGCCAGCATCAGGATACCGACTACAAACTGTCAAAAATAAAACACACAAGTTTATAGATAAACGACTATTTTGAAACCAGAAAACCTACATAGCTACACGACCACCGCACATAGGGGTATTTTGCCAATCTACCCGGACATACTTTTTTTATTAGTTTATATTGGCTCTAAAAATATACTGAGTGCCCCTAGGTTAATGAAACTTTGCAGAAAAATCTGTTATGGCCGTAGGCTGTCAAAGCTATAAAATAGGAAAAATCGGATCAAGGAGAAAAAAGTTCCCCTTGAAAGAACTAATCTTACCTCTGAAAAATGAAAATTTTTTTTATGTTCCCGTCATTTTGCTTAGCAATTACAACTTTTAAGGTCAAAGAATGTTCAAAATTTAATTTTGGACTCAGGAGATTCTTAAATGCCATTTTTAGCCCCGTCTCCTTTTGTGGGCGGTGAAATAAAAAATTATTTGAAAAAATAATGCAATTATTAAAAGAAATAGATTACATAGAGGGGTGGTATTCCTCCAATCCCACCCCCAAAACGTCCCTGTTTTTTTATTTTTTTTTCCAATTTCCTAAAAATATTCATTTTTAAGCTTTCCAATACCTAACCAATCCACGCCTCCTAAGAATATTATTAAAAAAATATTTTTGTAATTTGTTACTTTATAGTATTTTATTTATCGGAAAATAATTAATTTATTCATAGTAATAACTTATTTATGATTGTAAAGATAAATTTTATTTAAAATTATAACAATTAATTTATATGAAACAACTTCTCCTTTGCATTAAGATTATGATGACTGCCATGGTACTTATTCTTCAGATTCTTCAAAGACCTCTTCCGAATCTGAATCCTTTTCAGCGTTAAGTACAGGTGGAAGCATGAAAGAAATTGCTTCTTTCGTAAAAGGTAATGACCTTTTTTTGGAGTGGGTCTAGTAAAGAGTAGGTCAGAACTTAGCAAAAGCCTATGAATAATATCTATGTTGCACTGAAACTTTGAAAACTCTCTAGCGAAATTCTGGCTGTAAAGCCGGAATTGTTTTTTTCGTGCCTCAGCCGCTTCTTTTGATAACAGCCTAATAGGCAACAATACCTATCATAACAGTTGCACCATGTATTAAAATCTTGGGCATTGTAGGTGTCATAGGATGTCACTCATATAGAGAAAAGTAAAGTTTTGCAGTATCTAAGCAATAATCGGAAAACTCATGCGTTTGGATTTTATGACCACTTTATATTACTTCAATAATAACCTTGATTCGGTATATGAATTCCAGGTATTTTTGCAGCTAATTCAGGACCCACTATTAGACCTACTTCACTTCAAAATTTTTCTTGGATATTTTTTTTCCTCGCATTAACAATGGCTTTGTCCGCATCAGATTTTATTCGCCATTTTTCGCTGTCAGTTTATATGACAGGTGTAATATGCTCTCAAATAGGCGAATTCTGGCGTGTAAAGTAGATATTCATCCTCTGGCAATTAAATGTTTTCGTATGAACTATGCTTATGCTGATCCACTGAGAAGAATATGTGCCAATTTTAATGAACTGTATCAATTTATTGATTACTCTTTAAGCTTAAACTTTGCAAATTATTGTTACAAATAATTATTAAATTTGTTACTAAAGTCTGTATGAAATTATTATGTAGGCTCGTATTTACCTATCCCAGATAAGAAAAAACATAAAAAGGTAAAAACGATGCAGAATTTTGTTGTCTCTCGAACTGCGTACTTTAATTTTTACATTTCACAAAATTAATTTTTGACCTAATCTCCGGCTAGATTGCCCAAATACCCCTCTGTGCACCGTTGAAGCTGTGACTTAGGTTAATTTCTATTTCTGTAAGATACAATTTAATTTTTTTTTTTTTTTTCAACAAAAAAAAGTTATTTAATTTTATAAAAGCAAAATAGGTATATCTACAACAATGCCAGAGTTTACAATGTAGCTGTCGTCTTCAATATCATTAAGTAGCTGACTAAACGGTGACAATTGTAATCAACGGAATTTTTTCAGGTTTTTACATACGACTTATTTTATATTATGTAAAGAATCAACAATATGGATAATGCTGTACATTAGGCTGGAATATTGGTATATGGCCAAAAATATTTTTTATATTACACGTTCAAATAGAAATAAAAATTTGACTTTTTATGTGAGAAATTATTCTACAAATTTTTATTGTGATAGAAATACATCTTAAGGTGCCGCATATAGTTATATTTATTGTGGAACAAGATTAACGTGAGTATCTGCCTACTCGGCCTAACGTCACGGTGGTCTTACCACCGAGTGAAACTTAGGTGTAGACTAGCGCCCCCATTGTGTAGGATAACAACACTTTACGATTGCCCCCAATCGCTTTTTGTGTGTGATACAGTCACAATGAGTAGCAATTTATATAATATGGCAAGCCTTTCCAAGGCAAGCCTAGATCCACATTATAACCTCTTGCTTAGGGGTTTGGAGACTCTCCAATCTCTGTCTGTTGAGAGTGCAACAGCACACTTGATCGACCGTGCACCATACCAACATAAATCGATCTTAAACCACAACCACCACGTGTAACCCCGAAGGTGACCTCACCAATAACCGGTCACAGAGAGGATTGGCTCTATGTGTGGCCACCGATTACCGTGGTACCAGTCCTTTGGGCACTGGTCGGGCATCGAAGAGGACCCGCAATGTTTATCGCAGACCTTTTCTTCCAGATTTAGGCTCTAAGAACCTTAGCGTCTGGTGCCCTTATTTTCCCCGAGTGAACCGCGTCAAAGCATTTGCCATTCCTGCAGTGACAATTGGAACCCCCGGGGGTAATAAGTTATATTTATAGAAAATTCTGCACGGCCGAATATAGCACTCTTTCTTGTTTTTTATCAGCTCAAGAATTGTAAGCACTGTCGGATTGCGAACAAAAAATTAATTGAAACACATTTTCCGATTCTTAAATTTGCAGCTTTTTGAAATTTATGTCATTGTTGATAATTGAAAATGCTTGACGTATTTGAACAAGCTCGGTGTTTCATCCGCTTTTGTTACTTCCCATTTTCAATAAGATGAGGGCTTTATATTGTCTCATCCAATCAAAGTTTTCTTTTTTCTACGGATAAACATAACTTCGTTATATGTAAGGAAGGAAGCTATACCGTGGCAGATCACTAAGTTTATGGATTCTTTCTCGTACTTTTGTTCCACAATGATTTCTGGAACCTCATCAGTAATTTAGGACTACCTTACTCTCAAAAAGTAAGATGGTAAGGGCGCCTTATGCTGCAGTGGGAGTTAAAGGAATAAATTTATTACCCTCAAAAAGTAGTCCGCTGTCACTAGTCTTTACTCTAGACTATAATGACTTCAGACTAGTACTTGGTAAAACTCGATATTCTTCCTTGTTACGTTTGGCTTGTTATTAACTAAAATGTATCTAATGAAAAATCCCCCATATCATTCACAATCAGTCAGTGCTGGACATTCACGCAAAATATGAGATATCGTCGCAGACTGTTCCACACATAGTTAGAAGAATCACGTTCTTTGGTTTTCATTTTATTTCATTATATTTTCATATGTCATGTGTAGCTAATGCAGTTATCTAGCTTAATGTACCCTGAATTGATCTAATCAAAACGGAGTTCTCTACAGATTGGCTTCACAGTCCTTTCCTATCAGATTGTCGTGGTAATCTTCGTTTTAAACAAAATTAGAATTTGTAAGATTATTAAATGTAATGTGCACAAGTAAATGTTTATTAAACCTAGAGTCTACAGATATCTAGAGTTTGCATAATTGCAATAAAGCTTCCTCAGAGCCATGCGGCCCTAGATTATGCTCGTCCACAGTAGATTATGATAATTTTTTTATTGGAGATTTTAACTTCTCGCCACTCTGTTCAATTTAGCCAGCCTCCTAGAAAAGGCAAGAGGAGATATATGTTGAACTACTGACAGTAAACCCAACTTCGAGGAGTCATACCCTTATGCCTACCAATCAATAGCTGAAGAAGCATTAAAAGATTACGAATATAAAAATTGAATTGTAATTTCTACGTAATTCTTGAACTGTTTTCTAGATAGATTTATATTTTATTTATATTATAGGGGACAAGTATTAAAGAAATTTTTAGATTTTTGAAAAACAGTTATAATTTCTCATTATTTTTTGAGCACAGCTCGTAATCGGACAAATTCATACATATGTAGATACAAACAAAGTTTTCATGACAGTTAAATACAGCTAAAGAAACATGAATGAAGGAGCATCAACAAACCGAACGTGTTTAAGTTCTTGAGTTTTTGAGAAACACACAAAAAGCGGCTATAAAAATACATACAATTGCACGATAACCACGAAATGAAAAATACAACAATAAGAAAGTATTTAAATTGGTAAAAATGACTTCTGATGGGACACCGACAAAAAAATATTTACCCACACACACATAAATATTTACATCAACGCAACAACAACAGCGCCGTTGTCATCATTATCCTGTTTTCTACATTGATTTTTTTTTGTCTTCCACAAACATGTTGTGTTTTGTTTGATAACAAACTTAAAGGATTTCAAAGAGGTTGTCACTCAACATGTTGTATTGGTTCTTGCATTAAAATGTTGCAACTCAACCATGATTATGAAGTTTGTAACTTCACGTCGTGTCAGCATGTAAAAGTAAAGCAAAAGGTATTTCACTTCAAATTATTTTTGAATCAGTTAAATGTAAACTTTTGAACGATTCGGTTATTTAAACGCAGCACAACTAAAACATTTCAAAAAGGATTAACATATAAAAGGATTACAATGTGCAGACAATTACAAATTAAAATATAAAAACTAATTAGTGTTAAAGTGAGTGAAAAGATTAAAAGAATTCAAATTTTATTACAAAAAGATAAATAAAAAAAAATTTATTTCAGTAATAAATAATAAGAAAAGTTGTCAAAACTTAAAAGAAGATTTTTTTCTTGAATATTAAAATAATAGTTACCATAATAAACTCCTAATAAAAATATTTAAGGATATAAAAAACGAAATATAAAATGTCATAATTTAATGTTTAAAATGAATTATCAAATACTTTTCGTGCTATAAGTATAAAAAAATAATTATATTAACGTTTTAAATAGACAAATTTAAATAAAATTAAATACGTGAAAATAAAACATCTATGATACAAAGGATGTTTCGCAAATATCAAAGGATATCCATATTTACTTAAGATTTTAGATAAATTAAATACACAATTCCTTTTATATAGTTTTTTTTTAAATAAATCTTAAAGTACACAGGACAAGTAATCCCCGTGGCTTTGCAGAATGTGCCTCTGTCAAGATTTTTGAATTAAATGCACCCTTCAGTTCCCTACTTCAATGTATTTTTACTCTTGAAATTTTTCTAGGGGCGCAAAACCACTTTTATTGGAAAATAGTATTATGAAAATAAAAGTATAGTACAAATTTTAAAAATTTTGGGGGTGTCAACATCAAATCTGGAGGGGGTATTGCACTCCCCAGAATGGCTTTTCTACGCCATTGGACATAAGCCTTCAATAGTGGTTCATCATACAATCTATTGCGCCAAAAAGAAAATATTTCATGCAGCAATTGAATTGTTTCTCAGTCTGTATGCCCATCAATTTCGAATTCAGTTCTAAAAAACTTTGTTAGCATGTAACGAGGACCCACCTACAAGTGACAACTTTTACTTATAACATAAAAAATAAATATGCGACATTTATAGTTTAGAATTTTTTTACTGGAACTACGAAATAAATTTATTTTATTTCGTATTATTTATTTTTTGCAAAAATGAAAATCTTTGTCACTTGTAAGGCCCCATTTTTCAAGTAGGGACCCAATATTTCCCCTACAAGGCCCTATTTTGAGTAATTCCTAAATTTTAGATGTCCGTTTTATGCCACATGTAGTATAGATGAAGTAAAGGTGAAAAAATCTATGTCGTGATTTCAACGTTTTAAGGTCTCCTGAATTCATTTTTACTATTTTCGCGATAATATTTGTGGGTGGGAGTTGTATATGCCACTGTTTTTTGTGAATGCTCTACAGGATACCGTTTAACATATATAAATTAAGAACTGTATAGCTTTTGGGCATAATCAGTAACCGTGGAGGGGTAGTTTATTTGACACCCTAAACGGAAAATAATTACTTTTTCGATTTAAATATACTTTGAACTTTTATTACTTATGTAATAGTCCCCAACGCAAACCCCTAAGGGTTTGTAAGTATATACACAATCTCAACCAGAATCTCACAAAGAGAACAAAACATGTAAAAATTTTAAATTAGTAGGATACCAGCTTTCAACAATGTAGATTTGTGTCACTTTGCGAAATATTTAGCAAACCAATGCATTTTCATATTAATCACTTTTTTGGTTGGGGGCCTTTGGTAATAATCCACAAAAAAATATTTGTTTCCATGAGATATGGTAAAGTTGAGTGTAGGTCATTTACGATGTTATTTTAAGGTACCGGAATCTTTTTATTTTAAGGTCGCCAAATTAAAAATTTTGCTTAATTTTTTAATTCACCATTTATACGCTTTAACATTGTTAACATAAATTTTATAAAAGCTTAACCCGTTTCGAAACATCAAGTTTCGAGACATGTCAACTTTAAGGCATCTTTTATTTTTTAAAGCAGTATATTTTAAGCAATGTTACGCAACAGATGGCGCTGTTTTAAAATAATGAGAAACTCATTTCCTGTGTGTATTTTATAGAGCTTTACAATAATTTTTAGAATTTAGTATAAATTTTAGAATTTTATCTAGGGATGGGTACCCTTTATATAAAGTAAATACTTAAGGGTCTTAAAATTTCAGGTAAATTACTTTCAAACCAAAATCGAACAAAATATTGTCAGGACGCACACAACGTGTGTGGGCACGTGGGCAATTAAAGTTTATTTCGAAATATTGTAGTGCAACCTGAAATTGTTTTTATAAATTAAGTAATAAAAAATGCAATATTCGATATCTAAGGGGACAGTTTAATAATAGCACTCTTTATTTTTTCGTCCCATTAATTTTCAATTTTTGGTTCACTGTGGTAGATTACTAGATAACTGTCGAGTTTAAAGCAACCGTATTAGTTTGGTTTTGCAAAGAAAATGGAAATTAGTTTGCTGATTTAACAACATTTTTACATAAAAGACCTCCGTCTTTTATGTAAAAATCCCGTGGTGGGATTAATGTACTATCAACTGGTGGAACTCTGCACCATAATTTTTAATGTAAAAAAGTGGTTTATTGAGTTTCGTTGTGGCCGTACCAGCACAAAAGACGCCAACCATTTAGGTCGTAGGGACAGAAATTGTCGATAAAATCCGTAGAATTAAGTTGAACTCTTGAAGAAAGCAATGGGACTATAGGCATCACAAGCGAGTTGACAAATTACATTTTTCATGAATATTTGCATATGAAAAAGTTACCAACATTTCACCACTTATACAAAATGTGATGCGTTTCTCAAATTACCTTCGTATAATCTATCATATTTCCAAATATATATTTATATTCATGTTTCCCTCATATTCTGAAAACAATAAAATTTGTTTAACAATACTACATTTAATGGCTTTGGGTCATTCATTTTAGAGGTAAAAATGAAAATAGCTTTGTTCAGATTAGTCCATAATGACTGCAAATTACAATTCAATATTAATGCGTAGCCAGTGCTCATATTGCCATTTCAGAATATATACATATTTTATATCGTTTTATACTTTGCTTATTGGAATATGTAAACAATACAGTTTAAAGTCTCTATTGACTTCTAAGGGGTGTTTTTTATAGAGGTATAGAACTTTAAGTTGCAATAAAACAACAACGGATTATTCGATTGACATGAATTTTATTTATCCGAAAGATAATCTTGTGGCATTACATTTTAAATATGATTTCTGGCATATGACCGCCACGGCTGGCGCGGATGTAGTCCAATCTGGACGTCCAATTTTCGATGACTTTTTCCAACATTTGTGGCCGTATATCGGCAATAACACGGCGAATGTTGTCTTCCAAATGGTCAAGCGTTTGTGGCTTATCCGCATAGACCAATGACTTTACATAGCCCCACAGAAAGTAGTCTAGCGGTGTTAAATCACCAGATCTTGAAGGCCAATTCACAAGTCCAAAACGTGAAATTAGGCGGTCACCAAACGTGTCTTTCAATAAATCAATTGTGGCACGAGCTGTGTGACATGTTGCGCCGTCTTGTTGAAAACACATCTCCTGGACATCATGGTTATTCAATTTAGGAATGAAAAAGTTAGTAGTCATGGCCCTATACCACTCACCATTGACTGTAACGTTCTGGCCACCATTGTTTTTAAAAAAGTACGGACCAATGATTCCAGCAGCCCATAAAGCGCTCCAAACAGTCAGTTTTTCTGGATGTAACGGTGTTTCGGCATACACTTGAGGATTACCTTCACTCCAAATGCGGCAGTTTTGTTTGTTGACGTAGCCATTCAACCAGAAGTGCGCTTCATCGCTAAACCAAATTCGTTTTTGAAAATCGGGAACAACGGTAATCTCGTTTTGGGCCCATTTGCAATCGTTGTTCAGGCGTGAGTGTATTCATGATGAATTGCCAAACCAAACCGAGAATAAATCACTTGACAACTGTTAAATCGGTCGCCATCTTGAAAAGTAATGCCAACTTAAAGTTCTATACCTCTATAAAAAAAAACCCTTTATATCTTCCGAAAAGAAAATAACACTAATACGAAACAAGATTCGCAAATGGATCCTGAATAATAGAGACCACTTTTTTATATAAACTAACTGGTTCTCTTATATAGACTACTCCCAGTCAAATAATTATATGTGCAGAATTGCTTTTCTTTGAACCTTATGTTATACTAAATGTAGAGTTGTTTTTTTTTTCTTTTTTTTTTTGGCATACACATTCTCTTATAATTACTTTATCTTTTGTTGTTGTTTGTTAAGTTTATCTTTGCACCGCATTCGTCATACCGTTATTTTTAATCAAGCATGTCGAAAATCCCATGTAAAATATTTATATGTGCAAAATGAATTATTTTTCATCCAACTGGTGCCAAATCAACATATTAACACATAAAGCGGAGAAATCGCCCCATAAGTTAGTATAGTGGAAAAGCAAATGCATAATATGAAAAACAAATCAAATTTTTTAATTTTAAGGAAAATGCCACGTGAAACTGAATTAACAGAAGCTGAAAGTGGATTAATCAAGCGAACGAGTCAAGCCGGCATTGAAGTTGGCCAAATTGTTGTTTCTGTAAAGAGAAACCAAACAAACGAAAAGAAATTTCTTGAAAAATCCAGATCCTTACGGTATAAATAAAAGAAGCGGCCGAATATGCACTTTTGGTGATAGGAGCAAACGGCGCATACAGCAAATAGCAGCTAATATACACATGAGTTTTAAGCAAATAAAAGTGCAACTTGGTCTTAATGTGACTAAACAACGTGTTAAATATGAGTACCGAGTGCCTAAGCCATGTCTAAAACAACGCCATAAAAACACCCATAAGGTATTATATGAAAAGTATAAATTTTGGGAGGATAAATTTGAATCGTGATATTCAATGTCACAAAAAGTTTAACTTGGACGGACCAGATGGTCTACCCAAAAATTAGAAAGTGGCAAGACACCCACGGGAAGCATGCAACAATCGAATTCATGGTGCGGATAACTTAGTGTATGGTATGTATTTTTTATCAAGAGGGAAGCCCAAAATAGGCTTTATGCTAGGAAAATTGAATACAGAAAACTACATAGATTTGATACAAAGCGAACACCTTAATTTTGCTGGTGATTTACAACGCGATAACTGGACTCTCCAGCAGGATAATGCACCGATCCACATGGTGAAGAAGATAAAGGCGTTTTTTAATTTTCAACAAATTGATTTGCTCCACTGGTCTGCTTTAAGTTCAGACCTCTAACCCATCGAGGATCTATGGTGAATACCTTCTGCCAAAATTCATACATCTTGAAGCTATATGACAGCTGGAAACAGCTAAAAAAGGACATATTGGTTGAATGGGTCAATATTGATGTATCTGTCCTGAAAAAACTGGTGGAGTCAATGCACCGTAGTGTCAAATTGGCCAGGGTACATAAGAGTAACAAAATCTCTTATTAACATTTATAAAACTTTTATTTTGTAACTAAAAAATATCAGTATCTATTAAATAAAATTTTTGCACATATAAATATTTTCTAAGAAGATTTAAAGTTTTAATTTTTTTCCATGCTAAAAAAAATAAATTAATATAATTTTGTTATTTTATTTTTATTTCTTTTAACTATTTATGTTAGAAAAAACATGTGTGTTCCCAATTTGCATTGCTTCTTTTAATTCAAATAAAAGTGGAAGCATTGCACGTATAATTATTTGTCTAAGGTATCTGAAGTAGTTTTAGATATAACCCTAACGAGTTTAGCTAAAACAATTTCCCAAATAAAAGGCACATACTAATTAAGTATAATAGCGTGGCGGCTGTTTTGATTAACTGTATTTTTAGATGAACGGAACAAACGATATCTTTAAAAAACCATTATATTATTATTACAAATTACAAAAAAAATTTTTTTAAATCTCACATTTTCACGTTTCGCGTGTGGAATTGAAGGGATAACGCCCTCTGTAATTCATGGTACAGTGAAAGAACTCCCAAACGAAATAAATCCCAAAAAATAAAATGAAATAACTCCTAACAAAAAATCCCATACAAATTGGAAAAATCCCATAATCAAATAACTCCCAACTTTATGGAGGTTATTTCATAATTTTTCATAGGGAATTATTGCGCAATGAAATAACTCCCAAATGAAATAACTCCAAACTTAATTCTGTTGGGATTTATTTCATTTATTTTGATTGGGAGTTATTTCATTTGACTAAAATTGCATTATTCTGGATACAGAGAAAACTTTTAGTCAGCGAAGCCGGTGTTTGTTGTACCATAGAGAAGAAAATCCTTGCGCCCGGCCGAAGGCCGTCTATGCAGAAAACTTTAGTAAGTGAAGCCGGTGTTGGTTATACCATAGAGGAGAAAATCCTTGCGCCCGGCCGAAGGCCGGCTATGCAGGAAAACTTTAGTAAGCGAAGCCGGTGTTGGTTATACCATAGAGGAGAAAATCCTTGCGCCCGGCCGAAGGCCGGCTATGCAGAAAACTTTAGTAAGTGAAGCCGGTGTTGGTTATACCATAGAGGAGAAAATCCTTGCGCCCAGCCAAAAGCCGGCTTTGCAGGAAAACTTTAGTAAGCGAAGCCGGTGTTGGTTATACCATAGAGGAGAAAATCCTTGCGCCCGGCCGAAGGCCGGCTATGCAGGAAAACTTTAGTAAGCGAAGCCGGTATTGGATATACCACAGAGAAGAAAATCCTTGCGCCCGGCCGAAGGCCGGCTATGCAGGATAACTTTAGTAAGCGAAGCCGGTATTGGATATACCACAGAGGAGAAAATCCTTGTGCCCGGCCGAAGGCCGGCTATGCAGAAAACTTTAGTAAGCGAAGCCGGTGTTGGTTATACCATAGAGGAGAAAATCAATCCTATGCAGAAAAACTTTAGTAAGCGAAGCCGGTGTTGGTTATACCATAGAGGAGAAAATGCTTGCGCCCGGCAAAAGGCCGGCTATGCAGTAAAACTTTAGTAAGCGAAGCCGGTGTTGGTTATACCATAGAGGAGAAAATCCTTGCGCCCGGCCGAAGGCCGGCTATGCAGGATAACTTTAGTAAGCGAAGCCGGTATTGGATATACCACAGAGGAGAAAATCCTTGTGCCCGGCCGAAGGCCGGCTATGCAGAAAACTTTAGTAAGCGAAGCCGGTGTTGGTTATACCATAGAGGAGAAAATCAATCCTATGCAGAAAAACTTTAGTAAGCGAAGCCGGTGTTGGTTATACCATAGAGGAGAAAATCCTTGCGCCCGGCCAAAGGCCGGCTATGCAGGAAAACTTTAGTAAGCGAAGCCGGTGTTGGTTATACCATAGAGGAGAAAATCCCTGCGCCCGGTTGAAGGCCTGCTATACAGGAAAACTTTAGTATGCGAAGCCGGTTTTAGTTATACTATAGAGGTTAAACCCTTCCATACGGCCGAAGGCCGGCTACACAGGCCGGGATGGGTCAATGATCACTTTATGGTATATGGAACAGCGGATTCGCTAACAAAATATTGTCTGTATAGCCGGCCTTTGGTCATATAGTTGTGGACCTCCTTGATCGGGAGGTACCTGTTATACCATAGAGGTTAAAATAGTTAAACAGTGCCCGGGTGCAAATATATATTTGTATTGTATTTGTATATATTTGTATTGGTTGTTATTTCATTTTTGTTGGGACTTATTTCATTTGGGAGTTATTTCATTTTTTTTGTAAAAATATAATTGTTTTGAATTAACGGTTAAGTGTTAGGATCTTATTTCATTTTGGCGTTGGGATTTATTTCGTTATTTTAATTTGGAAGTTATTTCATTTTCGTTGGGACTTATTTCATTGGGAGTTATTGCATTGGGAGTTATTTCATTTGGGAATTATTTCACGGTACCGTAATTCATTACTTTTAATAATTACATTATTTAAAAAAATAAAAATATCTTATGTCACCGCTTACAAAAGGGTAGAGGCGAAAATGTTTTTTGGAAATCTCCTGGATTCAAATTTAGGTTTATGAATATTCGCTACCCTTGCAACTTGCATTTGCTAAACGAAAGTGTGAGAAAGTCAGAGGTAGGATTAGTTCTTTTAAGGGGAACTCTTTTTCTCTTTGGTTCCTTTTTTTTAATTTTGAAGCCTTGACAACCTAAGGCTATACGATATTTTTCTATTGATTGATCTAGAATTTCTCAATAACTTTTCAGAGCCAATACAAATTAAAAAAAAAAGTTATGTCCGACAAGATTGCCAAAATACCCCTATGTGCGTCGTAATACAATAATTTTCGCATGCTTAAAAAATGTAAATACAAAAGTGCGACTAAAATATTAGTATAGAAGATTAATAATAATATTGAATTTATTAATAATATTTTAGATATTTTCGTAGTGTGTACCTACCCTTGTTTAAATTAAATTAATTTTTAAAATTTATATAAAATTATTAAATTCTAAAAATTATTTTAAAGTTCTGTAAAAGGTGTTTAAAATATATTAATAACAATGTAATTCCACAAAGTAAAATACAAATATCAAATACAAATTTTATTCAATTGGCTATATGGCAGTAATACTTCATATCTTGTCATTATTTTAAGACAGCGTCATCTGTTGCTCAACCGTGTTTAAAATATGACGCTTTCAAAAATAAAAGGTACCTTAAAGTATGCATATCGGTATAATTGGGCACTTTCACTGATTTTTCTCCACTTTCTCTTGGAAATAAGATATTTTTTCGGAAAGACAGTATCCTATATTTGAATTAAGATACTAAGGTATCGCCTTACAAAATTTTATTAAAATCTATCCAGTAGTTTTTAGGTGATGCGAACGCAGACAGACGGACAGTTACAGTTATATTATACCTACAGATTAAACTTGTTAAAAAAAATCATCATATTAAATAAAAAATAAGGAGGTTCTCTAATGAAGTTTTGTGAAAGAAGCAACAAAACTAAAAAAATAAAAAACCTAATTAAATTTGATAAAATTCCAGCAATTATATCAAGTCAAACTAATCTTGTGCAAAACAAAAAGTTGCACGAATAAAAAAAAAAATAAAAATAAAAATAATTATGTTCCCCAAAGAAGTTTATAATTACAAAAACACAAAATACATTGCGGCGCTTTGCATAATTTAAAGTTTTTGTTTTCAATTCCGTTGTGTGTGATTGTGTGCGTAAGTGAAAGGGTGAGTGGTGCGTGTGACAGTCAGTTAATAAAAATATCGTAACTATAACCAACAAAAAAGTTTTATGCTCTAAATTTATTTCTGTTCTGCTTAATTATTTCTATGTTGCTGCGATTTTGTTTGTTTGTTCGTTTGTTTTATTTTTGCAATTTCAGATTTTTAGTCAGTTGTCGTGGTAGTTGTTGGTAGTTGTATGTGGCTAAAATAAAGTAGAATATTTAGTGTGGAAGAAGATAAAAAAGTAAGTAAATTATGCGCGATTATCCTACAGTGCCAAATCTTTTTCGTGTGGCATCCTTACAAACTGTTGACACAGATTGTGCTAATGTTAGTGGTTGTGATATAAAAATTACTTCTGGCACAAATGCTAATTTACTCATAGAACAGTTAAGGGACCAACAACCAAATGGCGACATTAGTGGTCAGCAGCAATCATTAGTAATATCTTCCATTTCCTCGCAAACACCTAAAACGTCTACAACTACTATAAGTCAAGCGACGACCACAACAACACCTAATTCTACAGCGATAACTGCGATAACTAAAAATACAGCAGTATCTTTATCAACAACAACATTATTAAAAACAAGCACATCTGAACAACAGCAGCTAGAGCAAAAAACAAAAAATGATTTTGACTTTATAATGCAGAGTCATAAAAGTTTACAAAAGCTACATCATCATAAACTTACAACACATGCATCCATAGAACGGCCACAATGTCTTCCTACTACACAAGCACTCTTACAACAATCGGTGTACGCAACATTGCCCAGAAGTACAGCATCATCTATTTCAACTTTATCACTGGTGATGGCCAACGACACCACAATCACTGATGTTGACATACGTAAACAGCAGCAACATCAACAACAACAGCATCATAACTCTGCCAATAATAATAATCATAGTCAAAGTAACAATAGTAATAACACTTTTAATGATCCCACAATGTTGGGTGTTATAAATACAATCTCCGGCAGCATACCAGCAACTGGTTATACAATTGACTCAGCTACAGCAGCCATAGCAAAATCAAATGGCGGAGAAGGCCATGGTACCATATCCATGGGTAGTGATCTAAATGTTGCCATGAATAATTCATCTACAAATATTAGCAAATTGAATGGTGTTCAACAACAACAACAACAACAACAACAACATTTGCAGCAGCAACAAAAACATTCGAAACTTCAACAACAACAGCAACAGCAAGTACAGCAGTTGCAATCAACACATCAGCACTGTGATTTCAAACAAACAACAACTATGGATGACTTTACCACATATAGACGCCAATACCCCTGTTCATCACTCGAACGTAATACAAACGGATATTTATGGATTATAACACCTGTTGCAGCCAGGTAAATTTTATTTATTTGTTATTCTAGTTTTATGGCAATTGTTTTCGCTAACAATAGCAAAAATAAAATAAAATTGTATAAATAAAATAAGTTGATAACAAAAGAAGGAAATACAATTATGTACTAAAGAAAAACAAGGGAGTGCACTGTAGTCGGCTATGCCAAATCTTATATACTCTACACCATATAAAAATTTCAAATTATTTTAGGTCTTTTGATTAAAGTTTCGTACTCAAAGGGTAAAAACGTAACCCTACTGTTTTTGCTACAATGTCTGTCCTTCTGTCCGTCTGTTAGTGCCTTCTATCTCTGGAACTGTAATAGGTAGGCTCGCAGAAATTCTTCTACTATGGCCGCTATAACAACAAATATACAAAATTAAAAGGTGTTCCTATAGCGACGTAATACTTACGTATATGGACATATTTTTTAACCGCAACAGACAGACACTTGCATCTTACACAGACTATTTAAAGGTTATTCCTATAGTGACTTTTTAACCGTGTCTGCTACAACTTAAATGAAGCATTTGCTCGCTATAATAATAATAACAATTATTATTTAAGAAAGTTAAGGGTGTTTCACAGTCTATATAGCATGTGTGAGCCTGCCTAACTCTAACTTGACTGATTAATTTCATGTCAAATCAACAAAAAAATGTTTTTTCAAATTTTCCTCTCCCGATTTTATTGAAATTTTTTTTTTTATTTATATTCGTTAAATCCGTGAATTTAAATATAATTTAAAAAATTCTCTTTTTATCAAAATAGAAAAATATCGCCTTTTTGTATATGCGCTCAAGTATTAAATATATTCTAATTCCAGTTCGAGAAGCCCTAGGAATTTGAGTAATACCTCATTTCAAAGGAGATTTCCTACGCTTTAGTTGGATATCAATCGTAAAAAATATATCAAAAAAAGTTTAATTAAAATTTTTGAGATGTGTCTTTTAATTTTTTAAAAATTTATTACCCAATTTATTAAAAAATTTATATTTTTCCAGTTTCTAATGAGTAAAAATTATGTTTTTTTTCCATAACTTCTGATCCCACTATGGTCCCAGTCTTAAATAGTGTAATCACTAAGCCACATTAAAAAACATATCGCACTTGATCAACAAGGTTTTAAAAATTTCAGTAGAGGTAAAAAACTGTTAGTGATAACATTTTAAGATAATTTAAAAACCCGAACATATTATAGTAAGCAAATTCCATTTAATAATATATATACACTGTTTTTCTTTCAAATTTTTGCAATTATTGCTAAATAAAAATAATACCTTTTTGTGGATATAAAGGTACTCAAGGCACTATCATGAAAATGGTCTCATATGCGTGTCTCTAGATGAAAGAGTAATCACAATAGTTTGAAATTTTTACAGTAGATGGATATTGATGTTGTTGGTTGATTTCTTGGTAAAAGTAAAAATTTAAGAATTTTGAGTTAGTAATTAATAAATTAAAAAAAAAATTAAATGACACTATCTCAAAAATTTTTAATAAAACTTTTTTTAATATAAGACATTAGCTTTTATGATAGTTGATATTAAATTAAAGCTTATGAAATCCCCTTTAAAATGAGCTGTTACTCAGCGTCCTAGGGTTTATAGAACTGAAATTAGAATATATTTAATCCTCGAGCGCATATACAATAAACTGAAAAACTACAGGAGATATATTTTTTTAATTATATTTTAGTTTCAGGGAGTCAAGGAATATAAATAAAAAGTTTCAATAAAATCTGAAGTAGTCATTTTGAGTTCCTGGTTGATTTGACATAGAATTGCCCTTATAAAAGTAGATATTGTAAAATATACTTGACATGACATATTTTTTAATGGTTATGATAAGGAAAACACTGAAGCCGAGTTCTCTCTCCACTGGGAAACTTCAACAGAACTCAGACATTCACAACGCTTTATTACATTATCTCGGTGTACATACAAACAGCTGCTATCACTCAATCATAGTCACATAAAGCTACTTCTGGAATGGTTTACCGATTATGTGGTCTTAGTAACCACCAATTTAATTTACAAAACACTGAGATCAAAACTTTCAATTTCTGCTGGCAATTTCTACTACTCTTCATTACACGATACTACTCAATACTCATCAATTGGATACTCAATACTACTTAATACTTTTGTTTACATAATATAAACTGACTGTTAATCTGAGTTTTAATGACTTCGTTAAATTTTTTATTTAATTTGTTTCTAAAAGTATGACGTTAAAAGTATCGAGTAACTACTTTTGAGTATTGAATACACAAACAAATTATTAAATACTCGGTACACGATATCTACTACTCAATACTTTGCCAGCACTACTTTGGAACATGTAGTTTGTGCGTGTCGTTGGGGTTTTTTCTTCACTTTCTCTTGGAAATAATATCCTATATTGGGATCAGGATATTTAGGTACCTTCTCACAAAATTTTGTTAAAATCCATCCAGTAGTTTTTACGTGATGCGAACGCAAAAGAAAAGCAGAAAGACAGATAACTTTGGCACCTATATTACAAAAGAGTATTTTAATGAGTTTTTAAAGTTTAAACGAGTTTAATAATAACGCTAATAATAAAAAATGCGGCTTTTTTAATTCATTTCTCAGTAATAACCGGCCATAATCAGCTATAAATCTGGCCTTTCACATGGCATAGAAATTTAGTACTGCTTTGATTTTAAACTGGGTTAAAAATTATTTTTAGTTATCATGTCCTGTCACCTCTGCAGTCAGTTGCTAACCGTACCATGATCAAATCTTTAGAATTACCTAACTAAGGGTTTCTAGAGCACCGTTAAAATTAGCTCATAAATACATATCTCCTGCCAAATTTTCAGAATTAGATATATTAACATCTGCGTATATTACACTGCTCAATTTTATAGATCATCCACTTGTTCGCCTTTCTATACAAGGAACTGTTCACATCTCCTCTTAGACTGTGTGTTAATAATTCGAGACTTTATACTCTTAAACCGTTTTTTCCGATCTTGCCATTTTTAAAATCGCAAAGCAAAATCGTGGTTGAGGTAATCATAATCTAAGAGCAACATGTTGTGATTGATTTTTATTGATTTACATTAAACATAGCTTTTAGGTAACAGGTTATATTTCGGTTCCTACCGGCTTTTCACCAACTGTTGATATTGTAATGTTTAGGATGAAAGTTATGACATGATCGCCATGTAATGTTTATATGCGTGTGTATTTATTTATAACTCCCTACAACTATTTATTTATTTTAAACAACTAATAAGAAAGACGTATAAAAGAACTGCCAAAAGGTTAGTGAGTCTAGTGAAAATATTATTATTATTAGTTTACTTAATCTCCAGAATTAATTCTAAGACTAAATACAGATTTAAGTGCATTAGCTGCACAGAATATTAGTTCTATTAGTGAAAATAAAACTAGACAGTTATTGTCAATTTAAGTTCAAAATCAAAAGTATATCTTTATTTAAATTTGTATTGGCTTATATACTAATTATGAGAACTAATCTTAGCCTCTATAATTTATTCTGGCTTATTGTTAACATTGTATTTGTTTCATTTGGTACCATGGGGACCACATTTACATTTCTATTTGACCAATCGTAATTTGTTAGATTTGAATTTCACTCAATACAAAATGTGTCACTCAATTTTGGTTTAGTCAGCATCCTGTCATATTTAACAAGGTGATGGCGTAAGGGAGAGGAAATATCTGCAAAAAGTTTTTTAATTTTTTTTTTATATGGATTTTGACAGTAATACTTGTTTTATTCTCTCTTAAAATACATGATTAATGTCAAACTCAATATAAAAAAAAAATTGAAAAAATGTCTCTTTAACATTAGCTCCGCCTTGTTAAATATGCCTTAGTCAGCATTGCACTATGCATAAAACGATATGTTTTTCTTTCTTTATTATTAAATATTTGTTTTATACATTGTACATGCATTGTCGTCTTGTGTGGTACACTACAATATTATTATAACAAAGGCTGCTGTAACTCAAGTGGTTAGCACTTTGACTGCTAAAACAATGGTGACGAGTTCAGTACTCAGCCATGGCATGATATGTAAAAATTCTCTTTACAATAATGCATATAACAGCGCCCTCCTTCGCCTGTATTACCAAATAGCATTAAATCATCGGCAAAGTAAAATAATTATAAATTGGATATGTTAACTTCGAACTAATACACCTAAATAACACCAAAGGCTCTGCAGTACTGTTCTAAAAATAATGATAACGTGAAATCGCAGTCAGTGTTGCCATAAGTGCTATCACACTCACCATCTGTCTTATCTACTCCTATAAAAAAATGTTTTTTTTTTGTAATATTTATCACTTTTTTACAAGTACATGCTTACTTTTTGGGTTATTATTATTTAGTTTGTAATGAGTTCTTTTAGCAATAACTCGAACAAAAATTATTAGTTCTTTCAGTCAAATTGTAAGTAGTTTCAACAACGATTTCCCATTACATTACATTTTTTCCGGGTATAACCATACAGGATTACAGGTTCTCATAGCCATACAACAACCGTGTTTTTTCTCTGCGTGTATGGGTCTCCGTTGTAGGAACTTATGTTTCATGCACAGATTTGTGAACTTCGCTAACATTTACCTCCTTTTTCATCAGAGAAATGCCAGCTGCTTACGTATTAAATCCTTGTTGGACTGATTTTAATTCTCTTAGCACCCTCTACACGCAAAGAAAAAACATGGTTGAGGTAACCATAAACTAAGAGCAACATATTATGGTTAACTTATGTGGTTGTGGTGAAACCATATTACTGTTGAATATTATAATATTATGGTTAAATCAAATATTATATTATGGTTAAAAATATGAAATGTCATTTAAAAATGGTTTATTCTTTTCTTTAATTTATTTTGAAACATACATTTTATTATATATACATAGATATGTATGTATGTAGGAGTACATACATATGTACATAAATATGATTTTGAAATAAAACAGAAACTTTTTAAGAACTTGAACGGGGCTTCTTTTTCTTATACCAAGAACAAAAGCAATATCACCTACAGCATGACCTTTACGACCCAACCCGGAACCGTTTTATTCAATGTAAATAGGACAAGCCACAGTCAGGAGGTACGAAACCGTTTATATTTTTCCGTTTTTAAGCAGTTGGCCACGCATAGCAGAATTTTGTGCAATTTTTTCAAGTGCAATTACTTTGATATAGGAAGCACCACCAAATGGATTAGCCTTGCGTCCTGTATCCAAATGAGCCTTATTGTAGTCTTTGTCCGCTCAACGTTGATCATGATGACATTTCTAAAAAAAATATTTATTATTATCATAATGATTTCAATTTTTGTATCAATGAAATCTTCATTTCGTTTTCGTTTATACATAAGCTAGCCAAATTTAATTCTTACTTTATATTGTAAAATTAATTAAATATTTACATAATATGTATCTATACAATTTTCCAAAAATAAATTTTTACATTTTTTTACTATTTTTATTTTTTTTTTTTAAGAAAATATTTTGTTTTCTGTTGTCAAAACCGATGATTAAAAACAAACAATTTTTGGTGACATTTAAATATAGTATTTTTGAATATTTATAAAACTTTGGTTGTGGTTTGAAGTTTATAAAAATTAGTAGAATAAAAATCAACCATATAGAATGTTTTGAATGTAGTAACCATTTAATAATAAAATCATAACCAAAACTTGTTTATCGTGACCAAAGTAATGTTACAAATAACTAAAAATTGTTCATCGCAACCATACATTGTTACAGAGAACATAATGTTATTCCTGTAACCATACCATAACCAGTAAAAAAGGAAGAATGCCTATCTATTCACAGCTCTACAAGAAATAGGTAAAACTTTCATAAAAATTGAGGTCGACTACTATATATTGTACAAAGAATAATTTGATAACAAGTAAATAATAATAACAATAATAAAATATGAATAAAACAAACAGATAACCAAATAATCAAATAATAAAATATTAATATTTCGTATTCGCACACCTCCATTTTAAAACTTTAAATAAAATATTTTACAATTATTTCTGCCGATGTTGCTTATCTATTGTCTCTAGTGGCTTGTAACCAAACTGTCATCCATTACAAATCATTGTTGGTTTGCTTAAGGCAAATGGTTGTTTGATTAAATCTTACATTTTAATAAAACTTTTGGCTAATATATTTTTTAATTATAACTGTATTAACTGATTTCTTTGTAAGTTGACCACACAATAATGTGTAAATCTTTTCAAAACATTAATTAGCGTTTAAAATTAAACTATTTTATAACCTTTTTGTTGATCCTATTGTCTCTTCAACACCAAAGAAATCCAGCTCAAAATATTTCGCAGTTCTTTTTTCATAGCCTTAAGTGTTTTACTTCAATAATAGAAAGATGACACTTTCATGACGTTCGTTGTAAATGGCACGTAATACATGCCACTCACTTACACATGCACATATACACAGACCCACATTAATATTCGCACTCATTGAAATGTCGCACCAAAATAAAAAAAAGTGTTACGACTTGGGGTTACACTTACAGCATCAGAATTTAATGAAAAGAATAGAAAGAAAGAATGAAAGGAACGGAAAGGAAAGGAAAAAAGTTAAATTAAACATAAGTTAATGGCATTTAAAGATGAAAATGAAAGTGTTAGTGTTATATGGTCTCTTAACATAAGATGCCTTTGTGTTGCTACTTCCACAAGCGCTGCTGCCATGGTTTAGTTACTTTGTTCTAAGTGATTTCATTTATTAGCGTTAAAAGAACAAAACACAGAAACAAAAAAAGGTAATAAAAAACAATTAATTAAATAAAATCTTCATTGCATTTTAATTGAATATAATTTGCAGCATCGTTTTTTCTACTAAAAATTTGCAAAGTTAATTTAAAACAAAAAATCTTATGAAATTGAACATAAAAATTTAATTATCTTTTCTACTATATTTTACACAAGTTTTCAAGCTTCTAAAACCAGCAAGCTAAAAAAAAGAGCTTCAAAGGCTTTTAACCTTCACTGTAGCCACATTTGGAGAGGCAGATTGTTTTAGTGGCCATAGAACTACATCCACTCGTATCTACTTAATGACTGACCAACTAACTCTTGACTATGCTTTTTATGTTTCCGTGCCGCGTAGCCATTTCGTCTGACATACATTTCACAGTTAACAACAGAGGAATAAAAAAACGTTAAAATAAAGCCAACAAACCCAAACGATGATTTCAAAAACAACCACAACTAAGCGAAAAAAGGAAAGTATCCTGTAACAAATATTAAGAGAAGATAAACAGATTGACATGAAATGTAATGTGATGTAGTAATACACTATTCAATAGAAAATCACATTAAGTATTAAAAGGATTTTGTATAAATAAAATTTGGAAAAGAATGTAATTGCAACAATTTGTAAAAATGTTAAGGTTCTTTAATAAATGAAATATTTTTGAGATTGTATCCATTCAAAAAGAACATGAATGTGTTTTTTTTTTTTTTGCATAATATTTATAGTATCTTCAATGTTTATGCACTAACAATAAGTACTCATATCTTAAGTCTAAAAGAAAAAAAATTAAAATAAAATAAAAGAAATAAAATATGCTTAATTAAGTCCAGCCAATTCTAGACCAAAATAACTCTTGCAAAAAAAAACGACTACAAAACAAATATATGTGCATCTATTCTAAACTAAAAATTTAAAAGCAAGTAACTGTAAGAAATAGTACTCAAATCAAATACTTCTATACTTGTTGCTCTAACGGACAAGCAATATACGTTCTGTACATTCAAATGTCTATCCATAACGACAAATTATGTCAGATATGAGGACACCCTTTATTTGTTTACAGTTATTATTACTGACACAGTAATAAAAAGTAACGGTTCCAAAGATATGGCCATATAGCTTAAACAACATCACCTAGGGGACACCCTTTAATGTACAATTTTAAATTAAACACTTAATTTAAAGGACAGATTCTTTGTTAATTTCAAATGTCTGTCTAAAACGGCTCAAAAGTTTGGCCATATCCATCAATTTACATCAACTATTGAGACACCCTTTAAAATTTTAAATATTTATAAATGTTATTATACGGGAAATAGTAGTGGAGATTCTGTCTAATTTTCAAGTGTTTGTCTATAACGGTTCAAAAGATAGGGCTAGATAGTTAAAATTATATCAATTATGGGAACACCCTTTAGTTTCAAAATTTAAATTATATACTTGATGTTATAAAGGACTTAGATATACAGATTCTTTGTAAATTTCAACCGTCTCTCTGTTACGGTTCAAAAGTTTGGCAATATACATCAAATTAAATCAACTATTGGGACACCCTTTAACTTCTAATTATAAATATTTAATTTCTGATTATAAATATTGGACATTCTGTCCAATTTTCAAGTGATTGTCTTCAAATATTATATAAATATATTTAAATTGACGTCACATATGGGGACACCCTTTAATTTTATTTTTTTATTAATTTCTGTTATTGGCAGCTATAGTGATATGCAGTTTTTTTAAATCTTACGGTTCATAATACACGTAAAAAACATGTGTGTTGTATGGGGACACCATTTAATTCTGAACTTCGTTTAAAATGGGACCAATCTGTAAGCATTTTCTATCTAATAAAGAAAAAATTTTTAAAATCGGTTCAGAAATGACTGAGTTCTGCGGGTACAAACATAAAAAAAGCAACATTCAGACGAATTGATAACCTCCTTCTTTTTTTGAAGTCAGTTAAAAATTATAGGGCACAGTTGATGTCATCATTTGTGGTCATCCCTCTGATATTCTGACGATAGTAGCTATGTTCCTTCTTTTTAGTCGAGCGTAACCAAGATCATTTAGGATGTTACGGCCCAGCGGATTTGGATGCGTTTCAAGCTACTTTAAATAAGTTGCTGCATCTTTCGCTATTTCTGCTTTAACTAATATCACGTTTTGGTCTAACTGGATGTTCGAGCTTTTAATATACTAGGGTGCGACTGTAATCATACGTAAAATATTATTTTGGCCCCTTTGAATTTTGTCTATGTTGGAAGCTGAGGCAGTACCCCATAACTGAATGCCATAGCACCATATTGGTTTAAGGATTAATTATAAAGTAGATGTTTGCAATATAAGCTTAGGGTTGAGTTTCTACCAATAAGTAAATTTATTTTGCACTGCTTTCAACCTCATTTGTGTTAATTTGCTTCTATGTGACCTTTCCAGGTCAAGATGTATGCCAATGTATTTATCCTCCGAGTGTTGTGGGATAGTTTGGTTATTTATTACAATAGGAGGGCAGAAGTCTCTAAGCAGAGTGAAGGTTATGTGACTACATTTTGTTAATTGTTTGTGTACAGCAAATATAAAATAGGTACCAAAATACTACCTTGCGGAACTCCAGCTTTAATTGGCTGAGGCAAGCTTAATAAATCTCCTTCTTTAAGTACAAACTTACGACCAGTTAAATAACTTTTTAATAGCTTATAAAAATTTTTAGGCATGTTATGCTTCAACTTGTAAACTAGACCTTGGTGCCAAACTCTGTCGAACGCTTCCGACACGTCTATGAAAAGGGCGAACAATATTTTTTTCTTCTTCAAAAGCCTTTTTTACTACATTTACCAATCTGTGCGTTTGTTAAATGGCGGTGTGCTGTCTTCTAAATCCGAATTGATGATTCGGAACACATTATTTTTCGCTTAAAATTGGGTTCAGCTTACTAATTAAGATTTTCTCAAATAGTTTTGACATATTTGATAGCAAAACTTATTGGTCTGTAAAATTCTATCTTCGTGTGGTCTTTTCCTGGCTTAGGTATCATGGTAATTAAGGAAACTTTCCAGTCTGAAGGAAAGGCGTAGAATGGCATTAAAAATGAAGAGAATTGTTTTTACTGCTACGTGGGGAAGTTACTTTAGCATCTTGTTGCTCGTTTTGTTAAAACCATAGGCCTTCTTAGGGTTTAAGCTGGCAATTGCCCTTTCAACACCTCGTAAGTCAAACCTGAGGATGATTGGTGCTTCAACGTCTACGACTATATTAGTAGGTATATTAGGTATATAAATTAGTAGGTATATTCGCTGTAAATACATTTTTCAAATGGTTCACAAATAAATTGTCTCTTTCAGTATCATTTCTTGTCCAACCTCCACACAAGATTCGCAAGGGGGCTTAAGTCTTTTAAGGTTTTTTGTTGCACGCCATAATGAATAATCCGATTGTGGGCTAGCATCAAGGCCTTCCACGTATTTTTGTAGTGATGCAGTTCTACAGTCTTCTAGTAGATCTCTTAGCCGTCTCGTGATATCTTTTAGCCGGCTTTTAAGTTGATGAGATCTGTGTGATTGCCACTCTTTGCGAATTCTTCTTTTTTCACTTAAGAGCCGTTCGACATCTACAGAATAAATTTGATTATATCTAGTTTGTTGTCGGGTTGGATGTTTTTATTAAATTCAATAAGACAAATATCTACGTCTTCTGTTGATCTTAAAAGTATATTTTCCGAGCAATGTGCGCTAAGATATTTTCTGTATTTTAACCAATTTATGCATGTGCTGTTCATTAGTAAACAATTGTGGGCGAGTGATCTGAAGATAATTCTAGGGATGCTTCAACTTTTATTATTTCTCTTGAAATACCCTTAGTCACGCCAAAATCAATAACATCAGGTATCTTCTGCGGATCAGTAGGCCAATAAATACATTTTTTTATCATATTTACACCCTATTAAATAACGAAAAGAAAATGGTCATATTGAAGAAATTTCTTTAAATAAGGTATTTAATAAAAATTTTTTACGAAAATCGTCTGCTACAGGGCTGCGATTGTCTAGGGATTATTCGCATAAACATGCGACTTAAATCAGCACAAATGATGGGATGTTTAAATCGGACGATCATACAAATCGCCACAACGGGACATTAGGCCACAATATCTGGACAGAAGCGCTATATATCCATTGTTGCTCCTACTGTATCTTGTTGAAACCACATGTTTACCAAATTCCGCTAATTCAATTCCGGAAGTAAGTAGTCGTTTATCATGGAAAAAGCACTTGTCGTGGCATGATCGCAAAAATCGTGGATTAATTCTTCTAAAAGTACATTTACAACAAGAGAAACAAATCTGTCTGTCCTGAAGGCTGGTCTATTTGTATATATTATACATACATATAATAATATTTTTCTGCCTTCCTGCATATTTGTGAGTAAAGTTGTAAAGTTAATTAATAAATTAATTAAAACTGATTTAAGAAAACACTCATAAGTATGGCGATTTTTTTTTTTTAATTTTTTTTAAATACTTGGAAAATCGCAAAAGAATCTGTATAGTCTCATGCAGCGTTTGTGGACTATAAATCATTTTGACCTGAAAAAGAATAATGTGTTAAATAATAATAATTTAATATTCAAAATAAATACTATTGCTTTGTTTGTATAAAGAAAAATGTTTCTTGATTATTCCGTCATCATAAAAACTTCCTGAATGGCAACCCAACATAATTCGAATTCGTTTGGATTTGCTAGAATATATACCTTGTTATTAACGATATTCTTCCAACACCCTCTAATGCTAAAATTGTTCCAAATTTCCTTGGTGATGCAATTTCACTCAATGGGTCCAGCCTAAAAGATAGTATTTATTATTAATGTAGGGGGAATAACCAAGCAGACCACTTCTATAATGGGTCCCTTTTCGACCTCCTTCTGTCTTCTCTGATTACAGGCAACCAAAATATAATTTACGGCAACCTACTTTCATTGAGTCACGTGCTTCAACCAACCTTTAATCTTGACTTTCCTGATTTCAGACTGTCGACTGGTAACTGTCGGTCTTCTTTTTCATTACGCTGTCTCTAGTTATTGCTAGCACTTGTTCAAGGCTCAGGTCCCCCAAGGCATCCACATTTAACAAGCTTCTACTAGTGCTCCTGAGTATTTAGCCAGTGCTGGACATTCACACACACAGTCTCTTCCAGGCACAGACTGCAAATATCATCTTCTTCGATTTTCATCTTGGCTACATGATACTTGAAGTTTCCATGTCCTGTCACCAGCGCAGTTATCCAGCTTAAGGTGCTGAAGTATTGCTAAGGGTGTTTTATATCATGTCTGATCTTTCAATAGGGATAACTGCTAGAAGGTAAACTCTAAAACAAGAAAACTAAATGTTCTATAAGTCAAAGTGTTAGCTAATAATGACGTTCTCAGAGACTTAAGTTTTGTTTGTCCAACAATTTCGCGTAGAAACCTTCGCTTATATCCATACAAAATTCAGCTTGTTTATAACTAGAAGCCTAATGGCAATCAGTTGTTTCGTAAGTTTGCTGACTGATCTCTTAAATAATTGCAAACTGATCGAAAACAATTAAATTTGATAAATGTGCGTTCACAAAAATTTACTATATATTTGTTATGCATTGTCATGCAGCTGTATCATCGGTCCATATCTCATTCGAAATGAGCTGAGAGCTTTATTTATAATGTACATAATAGACATGAGCTAAATGAATTTTTGTTTCCATAAGTCAATGGGATATACATCGAGATCTCTTGATTTTAACAGAATGGTGCTACGTGCTACTCATCTCTTGAAACCATCGAATTAGTAAAATATTATTTTGGCAATAATATTATTTTACGAAACAGAACAAGATCGTACGATCTGAAACCTCTCCATTTTCATTGGGCGTATTTGGGTCCATGTGTTATGGCTTGCCAAAACGATTGGTAGCGCGCTAGTTTATTAGTCTGGAGGTTGCGGATTCAATTCCCGCC